>DWAP01001658.1:0-15224 GCA_018230625.1 Heliconius eleuchia
GATGCAATAAGCACTGCATCATCTGCGTACAGCAGGCAATTCACATTCAGGTCACATACTTTCACTCCCACATCACTTTGTTTCACTCCTTGGAGACATCTATCCAAATACAAATTGAATAACCAAGCTGACATGGCGCAATCTTGCTTAACACCCGATCGGATGTCAGACCATGGCGAAATGCCAGCTCCTACTCGCATGCAGGCTGAGTGATCTTCGTAAAGAGACTTTACAGCCTGCAGCAAGGATCCACTCACATTGTACCGGGGTAGTATCTCCCATAATTTCGCTCTTAAAACCCTGTCAAACGCCTTTGCAAAGTCCACAAAAGCACAGAAGACTTTTTGGTTAACGGCCAAAAATTTTTATCGGGATCATGCGGAGGGAAAAGATCTGGTCCATACACCCTCTTCCAGATCTAAAGCCTCCTTGGGCCTCCCACAACAGCCTTTCAGATCACTCTTGCATTCTTCTCGGTAAAAAAAATTACAAATTTTGTCAAATACCGAAAATATCGAAAAGTCCCGGATCCCGGGATTTTTCTGAAGTCGATATCGAAAATCCCGGTTTTGCTTGAATGCTCCGATATTGTGACCCCCACTTAGTACTATTAGTTCAAAATTTAAATTTCTACGGTTTATAAAGCTTTTTAAAGACTAAGCAAAGTAATTATTTTATTTATAAAAAATATGTTAAGAGGCTAGTTTATCATTAAAAATTCTGTAATTTGAATAAATATATTTATACTATATAAATAAAATATAATTATTTAAATACATATTTCAAAATTTTGAGTGCAAATGACGAGATTATAAGTTTTCTTGTGCAACACCAATCTATGATTAACAAATTTTGACAGATATTTTTAACCATGTTTTTGAGAGGACCTATGTAGTTCCCGATAATTTTTTGTGACATAATATCACCGCTATTGAAAGATATTTATCATAATATTAGTTGTCAATAAAATAAACTCCATAACAGCATGTGGAAGGGACTTAGATTAACACAGTCTCAGTTAGCTAAACTGCAGTTCAATGGCCATAAATTGCAACCTATTGGAGTTCCTGCTCTAGATTCTGTACTGAATCAGTGGTATGAATTTTGTCAGAAACCACCTAAAGGGTTCGAAAAATATTTTCAACCCGATGGTAGTCCGAAACAGGCGAAGAAAGCAGAATCAAATGAATCGCCAGCTCCCTCAAAGAGCTCGCCGCCTCCACCAAAGCCGAGTTCGCCGCAAGATAAATGGAATATGAACATGTTCTCTGGTGGCACTGGCGGTAGCAGAGGCCCTGGTCGTGGTGGCTACGAGAGCCCAGATAAAGAAAAATGGATGATGTTTGGTGCTTTCGGAGTGGTCACTTTACTTGCTTCCATAGCTTACTTCGAATTAAGATATAAGGAAATAAGTTGGCGAGATTTTGTCAACTTATATCTAAATAAAGGTCTTGTTGAACAACTTGAAGTAATAAATAAGAAATGGGTCAGAGTGAGACTGCAGGGCTCTTCTTTGGAAGGAAAGGTTATATGGTTTGCCATTGGCAGTGTAGATTCCTTTGAAAGGAATTTAGAAAATGCACAAATTGAAATTAATGTTGACCCACCTAATTTTATTCCTGTCATCTACAAGACTGAAGTAGAAGCTGCAAGCTTATCAGGAATGTTGCCCACTTTGTTAATTATTGGATTTTTAATTTATATGATGAGAAGATCAGCTGACATGATGGGTAGAGGAGGTCGTAAGGGTGGTGGTCTCTTTGGCGGAGTAATGGAATCTACTGCAAAATTAATCAATCCTACAGATATAGGTGTAAAATTTCAAGATGTTGCTGGTTGTGAGGAAGCTAAAATTGAAATTATGGAATTTGTGAACTTTTTGAAGAACCCTCAGCAGTATATTGACTTAGGAGCTAAAATTCCTAAAGGAGCTTTATTAACAGGGCCACCTGGAACTGGTAAAACTCTTTTAGCCAAAGCGACGGCTGGAGAGGCTAATGTTCCCTTCATTACAGTATCTGGATCAGAATTTTTGGAAATGTTTGTTGGCGTTGGTCCCTCTAGGGTCAGGGATATGTTCTCTATGGCTAGGAAACATGCTCCCTGCATATTATTCATAGATGAAATAGACGCTGTTGGTAGAAAAAGAGGAGGTAGAAGTTTCGGAGGTCATTCAGAACAAGAAAATACTCTAAATCAGCTTCTAGTAGAAATGGATGGTTTCAATACAACAACCAATGTTGTAGTATTAGCTGCTACTAACAGAGTGGATATTTTAGACAAAGCCTTATTAAGACCTGGTAGATTCGATAGGCAGATATTTGTACCAGCCCCTGATATTAAGGGGAGGGCTTCAATTTTCAAAGTTCATTTATCTCCTTTAAAGACTACTTTGAATAAGGAGAACTTAGCTCGCAAGATGGCAGCATTGACTCCAGGTATGTTGCTTTATTAGTTATTTAATTAACAGAAATGAACCAGAAATACTCCTATTCCTTACTTTTTGCCCAATTTTTGAGACAGACGCTTTGTCTACAAGAGTGGGTAAGTGAAAATATCTATACTTCAGTACTTATAATAAAATTGTGACTATGAGAAACAATGTTATTGGGGGCACTAAACGGTATAATAGAACCCAAAACAATGATTTTTGTCAGTTTGTTTGTGCATTCGTGCACACTAATCACTATCCTTACCTTTTACTTTTTATTTGAATTAAATTAGTTCATAAATAAATAAGAAATTATAGTATGTTGTATGAGTAAATTATTGTAAAAAACTATTTTGTTGTGTGTGTGTTCTGAAGCTTTAGTTTTTTACGTAAAGATAAAATAAATAAATAAATCAGCTTCATGCTGAATCCCACACACAGCAGGGTAGGCAGAGGAAATCTAGTGTTAGGACACTCCGTTACCCACTTTCTGCCGAGTTCTGGAGGCATTGCGACACCAGAGCGAAGAATTGAAAATATAAATGTAAATAAATATTTCACTTACTCGAGTGGGGATCGAACCCACAACCACTCGATTTTACAGTCACACTCTGTGCCTCTGCTCCATGACTGGCCTCTAACTCTAACTAAATAGGTAGTAGCAAAAAAACGTTTAAATAAAATAAATAGTAAATTAGATTTATAATATTGAAAGTTAAAAGAATTTAAATAATTTATTATTATGAAAGATCAATGTTTAACTATAAGTAAGATATATAATATATATACGATTTACAAACTAAAGAATTTTTATTTATATACTTATTTATAATAAAAAAACTAATTATGTTCAAATTATGTATATTTTTTTGCCCTGGATATATAATAAGCAGAAAAACCTAGTGTAAGACACTTCCTTCCCAATTTTTTTAGACATTGGAAGAAATTAAAATAATTCAATCCCTCTAGTGGGAACCGGACCCACATCCGCACCTTGTATTGACAGTCAGACACTGTGCCACACTATATAATTTATTTAACTATTTAAAATATATTTACAATTTTCAGGCTTTACTGGTGCAGACATAGCAAATGTATGTAATGAAGCGGCTCTCATAGCTGCTAGAGAGCTAGCCAACAATATTACTATGAAAAACTTTGAACAGGCCATAGAAAGGGTTGTGGCTGGTATGGAAAAGAAGTCCAATGTCCTTCAACCTGATGAAAGAAAGATCGTTGCTTATCATGAAGCCGGGCATGCTGTAGCTGGTTGGTTCCTACAGCACGCCGATCCTCTGCTCAAAGTATCTATAATACCAAGAGGTAAAGGCCTAGGATATGCCCAGTATTTACCAAAAGAACAGTATCTATATAGCAAAGAACAGCTTTTTGATAGAATGTGCATGACATTAGGTGGTAGAGTTAGTGAAGAGATATTCTTTGGTAGAATCACAACAGGAGCTCAAGATGACTTGAAAAAGATAACTCAAAGTGCCTACGCCCAAATAGTACATTATGGAATGAATCCCAAAGTGGGTAATGTTTCCTTTGAAATGCCACAACCTGGCGAAATGGTTATAGACAAGCCGTATTCAGAAAAAACGGCGGAATTGATCGATTCAGAAGTGCGTGAACTTATAAATTCTGCGCACAAACATACAACAGATTTGTTAACGAAACACAAGCCGAATATCGAAAAAGTAGCTGAGAGACTATTGAAGCAAGAAATCTTGAGTAGGGATGACATGATTGAGCTTTTAGGTCCTAGACCTTTCCCAGAAAAGAGTACTTATGAAGAATTCGTTGAAGGGACAGGGTCCTTAGAGGAAGATACAAGTCTACCAGAAGGGTTGAAAGACTGGAACAAGGAAAAACAACCTTCCACCCCACCCCCAGAAAGCATACCCTCAGGAGCGAGCCCCAGTAAAAATTAAACCCTTTTAGCTGTAGTTTGTTGAGTTTTTAGTTGGTTTATGTGAAATAAATAGATTATATTTAAGACCTAAAAGGCTTTTTGTTTTTATGTTCATCTTACAGTATTTCTTAATAGGATTATAAAAGTTAAAAAAAAAACTTGGCAATCATCAAATTTTAATAAACCAGAAAAACTGGAGTCTATTGCAAACAATAATTCAACACATAATTTATTGCATTTCTCTGATAAATAATTGCTTTATATATATAATAATATGAAAAATGTAACGAAGTTTTATAAAATAAATAATTTGCGTAAACGGTAGTTTTTGTTCCGCACGATGAGGAGGTTTTAAATAATTCACTACAATATTGAGTACCCAATATATTTAATTGGCCACTGGCTGAAATCAAATGTACATACCTCCCCCTCAAGTACTGCTTAGTTAGGACGAGCATCTACCTCGTGACCGCGATTTTAGAGGGCAGTACGAAATAGTGCTAGCCCTATACATAAAAGGAACAAATTCAACAAAAAAGAAAAACAGGGTTATATTAAAATTATAATATGAAAATATTCAAATATCGACCGAACTCACGTCCAGCCTTCTTTCTGTTTATTTAAATATTCACTACATTACTTTATACATCACCAATTTCTTAAGTAAATTCAGTTTTTTTGTACAATATAAAAAGAATCTTATATTAAATCTATGCTTACACGCGAGATGTGTACAACACGCCCGCATTCTCATTAAACTTGATCTAACCGAGCGAACGAGAAATAAGAAATTTAACAAAAATAATTAAAAATTATGGTAATTAATACATGTACCTATACTATTTTATGTTCAACATTTTATGTCAATATTCAATTATTAACTATACTTAGATTCTATCCTATGATAACATTATAAATGATGAAAAACGTATCTGCACGATATCATTCAACAATATTCCATTAACAATCGCATCCAAACTCGCTGCTATCGAATGGAAAATTATAACTAATCTCAGTAACAACAAAACGTCCGTCGGTCAATGACAGTCTCTGGTCTTTTCTCCTTTCGGTTTTCTGCCACGTTTCTTGCCGGAGGTGACGCCCGCGAAGACCATGGCGGCGCGTTTCGCGCGACATGACTTGCAGAACCAATCTTCCGTCGCGCCGGGTTCTTCGGTGATGCCCACGCATATCCAATGATACCAGCCGTCGCAGCCATCGCAACCTATCATCGGTGACCCGTTGTCAGGTTGTCCGCAAGCAGGACACACCCAGATCTTGTTACCATGCTCATCCACATAGTAGGGGGTCGGTAATGGGCCGGAAGGTTTTTCAGGCGCCGCCGCTGGTGCAGACGCGGGTGCGGGCGCTGGAGAATCTTCTGATATGGACGCGGTATCCTCCTCGCCATTATCACCTATACCTTTCTTTGCTAACGGCTTAATAAGTATTCTCTTGTACTTAGAAGAGGGAGGTCGATTTTTCCTTGCAGGCGAAGCGGACGGTGATGAACCTTGTGCTTCTGACTCCATTGAGTGATTATGCTTCGAATGTTTCTGTTTCGCCGGCGGTCTCGTCACTAACGCTGATATCTGCGCCAACTCTGGCGACCTACTGTTTTCGCGCGATACAGACTCATCTTTAATAGAGGAAGAGTCATCTTCTTTCTTTACTACGGGCTTTATATTTAATTTAAATATGTCAGGCGAACTTGGCGGCATTGGCGAATTTGAATTGGAAGAACTTATCTTTAGTGTCAATTTAGGTACTAAGCCATCTGCAGATTTTTCTTTCTTTTTCTCTTTCTTTTCTTTTTTTATTCTATCTTTTATTTCTTGTCTCTCCTCTTTTTCTTTTTTCTTCTCAGACTTATCTTTGTTTTTATCTTTCTTATCTTTTTTCTTTTTAATTTTAACACCATCTTTGTCTCGTTTTTCCTTTTTATGTGATTTATCTTTTTTCTTGTCTAATATATCTGTTTCTTTTACTTGTGATAAATCTGAAGGTGTAACTGTTAGCTCTGGCTCTATATCCGGCTCAGGTTCGGGAATCGGCGTGGGCGGTAATGGTTCCGGTGAAGGTAGTCTAGTTGGGGGTGGAGGTTCTCTCGGCGGTTCTTGTCTGACAGGTTCAACTTTCGGAGGATTTAATTCTATTGTGATATCAGGCTGTACTGGTGGCATTTTGTATATACTTGATTTATGATCTTTACTAGACTTTGATTTTTGTTTTTGTAAAATATTTGGAATGGTTGTAGCTTTGTGCTTGTCGTGACGATCTTTTTCACGGCCCATCATAGGTGACTTACGCATTATTCTTTCTTCTTCATTTTCTACAGGTATTACTTCCAGACTAGGACGACGGAGCATTGGCGGTATTTTCACCGAGGACGATCGGGACGAATGAGGGAAGTTACCCATTGGCATTAGGTGATTTGGAATACCTGCACCAAGACCACCCGGTAAGAAACTAGGTCCCGGTATTAGTGGAGAACCACCACCCATTGCAAAGGCATTACTAAGAATATTTGGCTGTAAGCCTCTCAATGCTGGATTATTGGCTAAACCAGCTAGGAAATCACCCCCAGGAATCAATCCAGGATTTGGAATTAACCCTGGTCCAGGCATTAATCCTCGACCTGGAGGCATTGTATGGAAAAATGGAAAACCAGGTGGCATTTGTGTCAGTTTTTCACCTTTTGTTCTACCAGATTTTGGAGGTTTCTCATGTGGAAGCTTCATCATTTTCTTTTTCTCTGCCATTTGCACCATTCCAAAAGCTAGCTGTTGATGCTGTTTCTTTAATTTTGCCTCTAATTTCGCCGCCTTATCTTTTTTATCCTTATGTTTCTTTTCTTTCTTTAATTTTGGACTGACACCAGGTACTTCTTTGGGAAATGGTAATTGTAGTGACTTGTTGATAGACAATCCTCCTGGTCTAGGTTCTGAAGGCTGAACTCTAGACTGAGGTGCTGGGCTTGCTTCCAATGAGTCATCATCAATATTAATAACTTCATGTGATCTTATATCTATTTCTCTTGACAAATCTACTGGACTATTATTATTGTTCATTAAGGATTCTTCACTTTTTACTCTAATATTTTCACTTTCATGTGAATTTTGCAATCGTGAGATCATGGTTTCAGACTGTGTATTTAATTTTTCAGAAACAACCTCTGGAGCATTCTTATCTTCTTTAGATTTGTTCGATATTCTTTTAAATATATTAATTTTTGATCTGTCTGGCTGTGAAGCCAATTTTTCATCTTCATCTATGACCTCTTTTTTAATGTCAACTTCTGGAATTATAGAATTTGTATGATGTTTATTTACAGGTATAGAATTTGAAACAAGTGGAGATTTTGAAATAGGTATTTTCCTTGGTACTGGAATTGCCTCTTCCCCTGGTATTAATGAACTTTTAGGAACTACAGGTGGATCAATTGGTTCTTGTTTAATAACGGGTTTTACAGGTTCCAAAGCCACTGGACTTGGAACAGGTATTTGAGGGGGTGGCATAGCTTTCGGAGGTGGCACAGGCTTTGGCGCCGGCATGGTTACATGATTATGGTGTGTAGGGTGTACATCTTTACTTTTTATAGGATATCCTGGGGGATACCTGTCCAATTTATTACTATCCTTAGATTTATTAGTTTCATTTTTATGACTTTTATCTTTTCTTTTACTTTTCATAATTTTACCATTCAATAATTTATTCTTTTTAGATTTCTTATCTTTATCTAGCATTGGTACTTTCACTGCGTTGGAGTGGTGTGAGTTAACTTTATGTTTATCATGATGTTTTTCAGTGATAATTGTTGGTGGTTTAGCTTCAGGAAGCTTGCCCTCCCTAGCCGGTGACAGAAATCCAGACATAGTCATCATAACACTACTGATTTCTCTAGTTCTTTCCTCCTCGTCCAGTCGTAATCTTGGCCTTTTACTATTTGGTAACGACACAGGGTCAATGGGTCTCTTGAATGGGTCTTTAGGTTTTTCAGGACTGTCTGTGACAGATATTTCAGGACTTGTACATGTTGCATTGCTGTCATTGCTTTCAATACCATTTTGGCGAATTTCAACCGTACCCGCAACAACTGGTGTATCTCGTTCTTTTTCAGGATACATAGGAGGAAGGTGTTCATGTACATGCATAGGTCTTGTGACAACCTCATGACTGCCAGGTTTTAGAAAGTTCAAATTGGATTCCTTTGGTTTGGGAAACTTTTCTGATTTGACAGGTGTCGGTACCGGTGGTACACAACGAGTGTAATCAGCTAATTCAGGTAATTGAATATGAAGGTCACGAAATACTAATCCTAAGTCATGTAAATTTGGTTCAGTCCTATTGAATTGTTCAGCATATCTATTAGCTTGTGTACCCAATGTGCAAATGTATTTCTCTAAAACATGAACCAAAATATCCAGTGGGGTGGAGTTTATTCCATTCCATCCTATAGTTTGGCATATTTGCGCAACATTCCTCCGTAGTATCTCACGGGCGTACGCCTCTGACATTATGACACCAACAAAGTTATCTGGAACAAATGAATATATAAAATTAATACGGCTAAACAATGTTCAAATAAGGTATGTTTGAATTTGCTGACGACAATATGCATATTCACATTTAAACATGATATGTTTATATACGATAGTATAGCTAAAACAGCAAATCTCATGATTTTCGTACCTGCAAGTGTCTAGTAGTACAGAGACGATATCGCAAACAAGTGGAAACTCCAAGTTTAGAACACACATGTATGCTTCGCTAGTATCCTTATAATTCACGGATAATTTATCATAACACATTTATGGGTTACAATGAGATATAACGAAGTGTTTACGTAAAAACTTCTCAGCATTCTACAAACACAGTGCCCCGTGCGCCATGATTGCATTTTGGGTTGTCAATGTTCTGTGTTGCAAGGCAATAATAAATAAAATGGCGGTCTTATACGGATGCGTTCACTAATAAGAACATATAGAATAGATTAAAGAAAGAAGCAGATTAGAAAGTATAAAAACTGTCAAGATTACACAAAGTGACCATGTTTAACTTTAAAAAATTTTGCAATTGATATATATGATTATATTCTTAAGTAAATTGATTAGATAAAATTAAAGTAATATAAAATGTGACGTATTATAAAACAATATTTTTATTGAGCAAAGTATATAACTGTTTATCCTTGAATTAATATATAAGTACAACAGTACTGTAGTTCCAAATATAGTATAAAGGTCGTCTTTTATATTTTTCTAATTTGCATTACTATGATAGTAATATATGACTAATTATATTCTCCGTTTCAATGAAAATAAATTATTTTATTTGTTTAGAAACCTTAAACTACAAAATTCTTAAATATAATTTAGCTTC
Organism: Heliconius eleuchia; assembly: GCA_018230625.1. Taxonomy (NCBI): domain Eukaryota; kingdom Metazoa; phylum Arthropoda; class Insecta; order Lepidoptera; family Nymphalidae; genus Heliconius; species Heliconius eleuchia. Next base: position 9,729 of record DWAP01001658.1, read on the forward strand.
TTTCACTACGTTCTTATTATTATAATTGGTAAACCAAGTTCACTACGTTCTTATTATTATAATTTTAGTTTGTTAAATAAAGTACAAAAATAGGTTAAAATATTGCAAAATTAAATAACACACAATGATTAGAATATCGTGATCAATTTATTATAGCAACATTGTTTAGTTCTTGTAACCGATTACCAATGTGACATTTAGCATAATGTCAAACAAAACCGCAAATGGTTTTCTGACGATGTGCTTTTGTGGATGCAATTTCGTTTATTATTTATCATTTGTAAACTTGTAGATATGTTATTGTAGTGAGGGATATTTGTTATAAAAACTGCAATCTTCATGAAAATCTTTGAAGTAATGATAATATATAATTTTATTGTGTACAAAGAGTTTGCCCTACAGTTAAGAAGGACTTGGAACATTTCTTGGTAATATCGTAAATATTAGTGGCATTTTTTATACAGCCAGCAAAATGACTACTTCATCAGAGGACGTTCTGCTGAGCGTTGGCCATGTTAGGTACAAAAAGGGTGATGGAACCCTCTATGTAATGAACCAAAGACTGGCTTGGATGTTGGAAAATAGAGATACTGTTGCTGTGTCTCATAAGTATGCTGACATTAAAAGTAAGCTATGTTCTTTAATGTTATTTAAATTATATTTCTTTTAAGTACAATTTTCAGTTATTTATAATTTTGTGTCATTAAATCTAAAATTAATAAATTAAGATATATTAGATCTTCTGTCACATATACTGTTATCATAATATTTCCTTACCAGGCGTGGATAGTTTGATAAATTAACTTAGATATATAATTTTATTTAATTGTAACAAGCTGCTTAATATTGTTTAAAAGGTCACAATTACAATTTGTGCTTTAAAACAGACCTATGAATGTAGTTATTTATTAATAAAATAAAAATAAATCAGCTTCAATTTCAGCTTCATAAAGACACTCCTTTCCCCATTTTCTGCCAAATTCCGGAGGCATTGAATGTTAAGTGGCAGAACTCAACGCGGCGATTTGCCTCGACACCAGAGCGAAGAAATGGAAATATAAATTTAAGTAAATGTTTCATCTCCTCGAGTGGGGATTGAACCCACAACCAGTTGGTTTACATTCACACTTTGTGCCGCTGCGCCTCGATTGGCCTCTATTAATTTTATAAATAATACCAATTATAACAAAAAAATAATGCATAAGTCAACTTATTCACATCTCTTACAGATTTAAAATTATTTATATAAAGGCTAGTTATTATTTAAGTTCACATTTTTAGTAGGGTACATAGAAAGTTAGCCAAATTTTTGAGACATTGCTTGTTGGGTGGTGAAAATCAATGCTATGATCAGAGAGGAGAAGTTAAAAATAAATTCTAATAATGATATCATTCAATCATATCACTGCTATTGTTTACCAAGTAGATTAAACATGTCTTTAGTACATCTTAAAAACTCACACTCACACTTTAAAATAACTTTCAGCTCAAAAAATCTCACCTGCTGGTAAACCAAAAGTGCAATTACAAGTGGTTCTACATGACGGAACATGTTCAACGTTTCATTTTGTCAATGCTGCCGGCCCTGAAGCTCAAGCCAAGGATAGGGATCAAGTGAAGATGTTATTGCAGAATCTGTTACCACAGTTCAAGAGGCAGATTGATGGTGAATTAGAGATGAAATCTAGGTTTGTTATAGTTGTTATATATTTTATATTGTAATATATATGGTAATTAGAATATAATGTTTTATTTAATATATTTTTAATTCATCCATTTTTAACCTTATTAAATTAACTATATATATAATTAACACCTTATTCCCCACTTATTGCCCAAGCTTTATCTTGTTGCTCAAGACATGGCATGGCATTTACAGTCAGATGTTGAGCCACAATGTTTTCAATTTTGTTTTCATGACATCTCTAATGTGTGTAACATTAAATCATATGTATTTACTTTACTAGCTGTACTGACTTGTATTACAGTTTATATGCTGTCACCACTCTGTCACTCTACTGTCTGTTTCTTCTTTTTGATTATTTATTTCCCAAGAGAATAATGTGTAAAAGTTCCGATAATCTTACTTTGTGGCGGCCACAATTTGTCGACCTTACTGTAGATTATATTAAGCTCATTCTCTCACAGATTACTATCACTACATCCTACGCTGAAGCATTTATATGAAGACTTAGTTATATCAAAAGTTATAAACAGTGAGGAGTACTGGAATACACCCACATTACGACATTACACTGAGTCGACTAATATGAAACAGGAAGCTGGTGAGAGAAGTTAATTAATTTTACACTAGCTTTTATCTGCGGCTTCACATGTGTTGTCAAAAAGAAATAACTAACTATTGTGTTGAAATTATTTATATTGTATTTATCTATTTATGAATGGGGCCTCCATTTGTTTCCTACTTGGAGGTATGCGTTATTTTCTTTTATTTGTTCTGAATTCTACCCACCCATGCAATGACTCGATAATTCGTCATAAAACGAAGCCCTGTAGTAGATACCCGTAGTACCCTGATACTAGATTCCCTCAACAAGTATATATAGAGTATTACAAAAGTATAAAACTAAATAAATAAATATATTTATTCACAGGAGTATCAGGAGCATTTTTAGCAGATATACAACCACAAACAGATGGATGCAACGGTCTAAAATATAATCTAACGCAAGACATAATAGATGCTATATTCAAAACTTATCCAGCAGTCAGAAAAAAACATATAGACTATGTACCCAATAAAATGACTGAGGCTGAATTTTGGACTAAATTTTTTCAATCGCATTATTTTCATAGGTAATTTTTTTAATAGTATTTTTTTATTTTAGCTTTATTATTTTTTTTTTATTTTAGCTGTATGCCCCATATAGCAGGGTAGGCAATAGACGGAACGTACAGCTAGTAGTAAGACGCTATATTTTTCAAGTACCACCTATATATTAGTGACTTTCCATTGTTTTATAGTGTTGCCAAAATTAGGAGAACAAATTTTTTTTTTACTATCATTTACATACACACTTTTTATTTTAAAAACTTTGTGATGGCAGTGTCTTCAATGCCTACTCGGTGAAAAATAGTTTTTTAGAAAAATAGTTTAATTTTCCTGATAAAATTAGATTGAAAAAGATCATAGAGGATTTTTGACAATGTGTTGGCTGCCTTATAATGAATTGAAAAAAGTATTTTACGGGTTCAAATATAATTATTATTTAATAATGTAAACAGTCCTGGCTCATGACTGGAAAACGCAATATTCATGGGTTCGAGTCACACTCGGGAGTACGAAATATTTTCTAGTACAAACACCAATCACAGTGTTGAGCTCCGCCACTCGACACCCGATGGTTAGAAATTGGGCAATGAAGTGTTTTAACACTACCCTGCTATTATTAATAAATATATTAAAAATTTAATTAGTTAATAATTACAATTTAATTTACTAATCTAGCATGAAAAGTTTAGATAATAATATATACTATTACATACATTCCTTATCATTTCTATAGAATGATTCACATTTTTACCTCATTGTGTATAGCCTCCATAGCTCAGGGGTTAGAGCACTGGTCTTGTAAACCAGGGGTCGAGAGTTCAAATCTCTCTGGGGGCATTGTTTGTTTCATTTATAGTTTTGTTTTTATTTTTTCTTATCTTTTTTTTTCATTTGTTTTTTTTTCTTTTTTCGCGTTGTAAGAATTTGCTTTGTTTTTTTATGTTTAATCTAGTTAAGATTTAAATCTCTCTGAAGGCACTATCCATCACTATATATTTTTAAATTCATATTTTTTTATTTATATATGATTTTTTAAATAAGTTGTGTGGTTTAAAAAAGGCTCAAGTTTTTTTTTTAAATTTTACCTCTGTATAGTATGAAAATCTGTTGAATTAGATTAAATATTTTATCTTATAATAATATTTAGTTTTTTATGTATATATATTTTTTTATTTCTTTATTTTTATATTTTAGTATATGTAAAATGGGGTAAGCAGAATGAGCCTAGTGTTAAGACACTATTCGCTTACATCACCTAATTATGAGATGTGGTCTATTGAGTGGCGCAACTCAACGCCGTGTTCTGTCACAACCGTCCCGCTTGTACATAGTCTAATGTTTTATTTTTCTATTAATTTCTTTACAGGGATCGTATTGCATCATCGTCTAGTAAGGATTTATTTGGTGAATGCGCTAAAATGGACGACCAGGCGATAGCGTCAGCAATGAAACACACACCTTTGGATATAACGGTATTTTAATATGTTTATTAATAGAAATAAATAAACATTTCAACGTTTTGGAAAACGTAATATTTTTAGAGTAGCATGAAGTATACACGCGTTTTATTAATTTAATAATGAGAGAAATAATAACACTATTTATTTCTATAAAAGTAGTTATTTTTTCGTTTTTATTTGCTTACATTATAGGCAGAGCTGTTGAAAAAGACGTAACAACAAAATAAAAACATTACTCAAATGGGAATCGAAACAAAAACCATCATATCTGTATATAAATATATATATTTAAAATAAACACATATAAAATATTGATTTCAGGTCGATATACCTCAATTTACGGAGCCAATACCTCTTTTACCTGAAGAAGATTATAGTGAAAGGGAAAAGGATGGTACTTCAATACATCGGAGTATGATTAAACGATTTAACCAGCATTCTATCATGGTGATTACTTGTCATTTTTCGTTTTAGTACAATAAATTTTTTTTAATTTTTTTTTTTTTAAATTTTTAAATTTTTTATTTTAGTAAAATTTTTTTTTAGCTTAACACTATGCGGTAAATAGTGGGATATGCAGAGGGAGCCTAGTATTAAGATATTCTACTTTCCAAACAATTTTTAAGGCTTTTACTCATTACTAGTGGAAACGAAAACACAATTTATTCCTTTGAGACGAAACCAACAACCGTCACGTTTACAGAAAAAAAGATGAGAATGGAGTGTCTCAAGACTAGGTTCGCTCTGCTTAGCCTGTTATATGCGGGTTCTCCTGTTCAGCTGAACAAAATTACAATTTAAAAGTTATAATTAATATGAATTGATTTTATGTAATTTCTATATTATTTCTTACATATAAATAAAAGAATAATATAGGAATTGACATAAAATAACTAATGTAAAACAACATTTCAGGTGCTAAAAGCTAGTCAAAAAAACTCCAACACAAATTCAAACACAAACGACAACAACAGTAAGACAAAAGTAATAGAAAATGGCGTCAAAGAGAACGAGAGTAACGGTATAGAGAAGAGACGAGCGGAGGAAGAAGTACAAGCGCCGGATAAAAAGAAAAGATTACTGGAGAAGATTTACTATGAGGATTTGGATGGTGGCAGCGGGAATACTGATGCGCAAGAGTTGAAATTATCGAAGGTAAGTTTTGTAAGTTTATTTCTAGGTGATGTCAGTATATATACATATATATATATATATATATATATATATATATATATATATATT
>DWAP01001659.1:0-15223 GCA_018230625.1 Heliconius eleuchia
CCCTCGTAAGGGCTGGCAGGGGTCGCTGCGAGCAAGCCTTCCATCTTGGACCCCCATATTATTATTACATAAATAACAAATATATATTATTAGTATAAGTATACAAAGCACTCAAATATTATTTGTAAAATAGAAAATAACTTAACTCAACATCTTAGTTTCCTTTATTTTTTTATAAATTAACACTTTTCTATATCACTTATACTTATATGAAAATGTACATACTATATCCTTTTTTAGATTTAGAAATAGCATAGAGATCCTCGCTGGAGAATGGAAGACTAAGTGAAATATAAACGTTACAAACGTCATATTACGAATAGCTTTCAGATAAAAAATTACTACTTCTGAATAAAGTATATATTCTTCAAAATAACCTGAGGCCGTCGTGGCACAAGGGCACAAAAGTGTGATTGTAACCTGACGGGGAACGTTGCGTCTTAAAACTAGGTTCCCTTTGCCTACCCTACTGTATGCGAGAAACAGAGTGAAGGAATGTAAACCATCTAACATGGTTTTACATAATAAAAGTAAAAAAAAGTAAAGGTGTGCAGAAAGTAATATTACAAGCTTAAGCACTACTAGGATTTTAGAACCACAGAAAGAAGTATTTTAATAACACAAAAAAAATATAAAACATTTTTATTCTTAAATCTTATTAACGTGTAGGATATTATATTTAAATTTTGTTTGTTTTCTTGAGAAGGTTCACTTTCGTCGTTTTTTGTTTTTAAACTTTAGTAATGTTAAATAAATACATGCTAAAAACGATTCAGCCAGAGGTAAACATATTTCATAAAATATATATTTTTTAAACTTATAGCAATTTTACTCATTCTTGTATAATTCTATGCTAATAAGTTTGAAAAGGTACCTCAGTGCTCTACCGCTTTCCTGGTTATTGCCAAAAAAGTTTGAAAGCCATTGCAATATTGCTAAACTGAGGGTTCATTTCAACTGACACACAAAATTTGCATGAAATGTTGCACATCAAGTTCATTACTATAACAAACACGTTATGATTAATTATTAAATAAACAAAATATTTTAATATTTTGTTTATCGTAAAATAAGCAAGATATTTATATTTGATGGCAAAATAATAATATATCCTCTAGCTCAAGCAAAGTCGTGGCGTAGAGGCACCAACGTGTGACTGTAAACAGGACTGGTTGTAAGTTCGATTCCCACTCGAGGAAATGAAATAATTATTTTAATTTCTATTTTCATTTCTTTCCTCTCTGGTGTCGAGGCAAAGCGCGGCGTTGAGTCGCCACTAAACACGCAAAACCTCCTGAGTTCATGCGGGAAGTGGTGAACGAAGTATCTTAGCACTAGGTTCCCTCTGACTACTCTGCTGTGTGCAGGATACAAGATGAGGGTGATTTGATTTGCTTACATTACTTAATAAATATAGTGAGTAGCCAATACAACTCTTGGGATTGACCATTAGCCATATTTATTCGTAATTAAAATGCAAAATAGAATATTTATGAGCAAAACTTTAATTTTTTTAAGTGCACCTACATATTCACATGAATATACAATTTTTATAAATTTCCTACTTACATCTAAATATGTACTAAATATTAAAAATAAAAGATCGCAATACGCTGAACTTTCGAGTTGAAATTATATTTACACTAGCAAGACTCAACAAACAATTTTAACATATACAGGACATATTTATATAAGATCCTGCCAAAATCATTAATAAATAAACCAAGCACACCTCATATATTTACAATTACAATTATCAAGTAACATAATCAGTCTTACATTTTATTTAAGAGTAGTATACTTCCAGGTAAACTAAATGGTCCGAGTCGAGATCTAACATCTACAGCTCGTACTGCAAAATAATATTTGTATCCTGCCATGAATTGTGTTAAAGTGCAGGCCATTGGTAAAGGCAAAGCTTTGACGTCCCCAATTTTCTTCCACAATGAAGTACTTGGGGGTGAAGAAGTTTCTTGATAAGCATACAATTGATAACTAGCTATTTCTTCATGGTTTTCTTCTTGGTAACCATCTATTTTCCAGGAAATGACTATGCCGTTCTCCACTTTGGACAGTTTTAGTTCAGGTGCGGGTGGTAAACCTTTCCAATTTGGAGGCTGATACTGTTTTATAGAATCTGGTAAAGGTGCTGGGTGTTTTGGTGCAATTCTTGGCAGTCTTACAGAGTTGCATTTTTGTGCTGTACCTGGACCTCGTAGTCTCGGAACTGAAACAGACAATTTAATTAGTACAAAAGTAATTTAAAATAGTTGTAATTAAAAATTTTGAAAATAGTTTAAATTATAAATCGCAAAAAAATTTAACAAGATAGGAGTAGCAATAGAAAAATTCTAAGCTATATTTTTTTCTGTTAATGTGATAAAAATGCACAACATACCATGAGGCGATACTTGCTTCAACATAATAGTTTGTCCCGGCCGGACTGGGTTCTGTGAACCACTTATTGGTATATACACTTTTCTGGGACTATTCACTGTATTGACAAATTGAGGTCTCTGAGTTGTCAATAGTGATTGCTGCGGAACTAATCTGACTGGAGGCGCTATGTTACGTGGCACCACTTTAGAAGGAGGTTCATCATCTGTTAGGTCTACGGTAATGGAATTGCCTTGCTGCATTTTGTTAAATGACCTTTTTTCTGGTTTAGTAGCCGGTGGAGAACTTCTTACACCATTTGGTACTTGCGCTTTAGTTGCAAGAGGAGAAGATGATAGTTGTTTATTATTAGTACCTACATTATTAACTGCTGGGACCAATCTTGGTACAGGTATTTGTTGATCATTTGTACTATTGGTAGGTCCTTTCAGTGTTTTGGAACTTTGGTTTTTAAGTTTAGCAGGACTAGGTGAATTAGTTGGAAATTTATTGCTTGGCATAGGCCTTTTTCTCGTGATCGGCGTTTCTATCATCAGCACTTGCATGCCAACAGAGCGCGTTATTTTTAAAGGAGCAATAGCTTGACCAGTATTTTTCTTCTGTTCTTCTTGGATAGATTTCAAGACTACTTGTAAATCGCGGTTTTGTTTCAAGAGAGTGTTCGTTTTTTTCTTATGATCTTCTATATTTTGTGACATAGCCTTCAGTTGTAGATTCATTTCACTCAAATTACTTCGATCAACAACACTTTCTACGATTTTAAGCACACAAAACTCTTCTAACTCTTCTCTTGTCATTTCCGCAAAATTCCTTTTACATGACTTGAGGAAATTAACTGGTAAAAGCGCTTTCGGGGAGGAGGGTTTCTGTTCAGTGTGTACGATATTTTCGTCCAACAGTTCATCTTTCTCATTTATTTCTCTTACGGTTTCCTTGTCAACTTTCGATTCCTGCGGGAGCTCTGAAAATATCAAAAAAATATTATATTTATTATTATAATATATATATTAATAAAACTTTATAGTTAAAATTGATATTTAAAAAATTAATAGAGAATACCGTATGAATGGGTAATAATTTATAGTAAATAATAATGTGGTATTGTTGTAATGATTTGATGAAAAATAATCATAAAAATAATATACGATAAGTATTGTACAAAATTACAGAAACAATTGTTTTTTTATTATATCGTAATAAATATATTGTAAGCTACTATCATTGATTTATATCACTAACTTTTTTCAAATAAATAAATACCTACCTTCACTACTTTCATCAACATTCATAGTAAGATCACTCTCGTTTTCTGTAGTTTGATCTTTTGTTTCTTCATCCTGAGGTACATCAGTATCAGGTGGGCCTAATCTATCATTTTTATTGGTATCACTAGGAGTTTCTTCATCAATTAACATGATATCATCATCGTCCTCTATACTTATGCATTGTTTTTCATCGGATTCTTTATTTTCAGGTACTGCTTCAGGCACTTGCTCTTCATCATCATCAGATAAGATATCGAGAGTGTTAGATAATTTGCTTATATGTAGAAGTGGTTTCTTTTCTTTTATGTTGTTTTTAACAGAAGAGACTTCTGTAACTACTTCTTCACATTCTTGACACGATTGATTATCTAGTTCTTTATCTTCTTGTACTAAATTCGACATACTATCTTTTAAATTTTCATTATTTAAATGTTCATCGTTATTTCTGCTTTCTAAACCTAGGCTCTCTTCTTCGATGTTTTCCATATTGGTTTTTGTTGCGTCATTTTCATTGCATGTTGAGTTTTCCGAAATAACCATTTTCTCTGGGTTTTTAGATTCTTTTTCTACATCAGGCACTTTGTCGTCTACCACAGCCATACATTCATCATCTTTTTCATCAGCTATGTCTATTACTTCATCATTCTTTACACTGTTACTAGTTTTTTGATTTGACTCATCTTCTTCTAAATCAAAAATTTCATCATTTTTACTTTCAGATTGTATTTCATTTTGTATAGGAGCTGCCATTTCATTTTCAGCAACATTTTCAATATTATCTGTAATATTTTCTACTTCCTTATCTTCTTTATTTATGTCTTTTCCAAGTACATTCTCATTTATTTCGTTAACATTTTTTACTCTCATGGTAAATTCTGCCTCAGTAACGTCTTGCTTATCTGATTTACTGTTTTCTTCGCTTGTTTCAGTTTGCATTTCTATTTCATTTGGTTTTTCAGAGTCATTGTTTTCTTTAATTTCCTGTTGTTTGGTATCACACTCATTCGAACTAGAAATTTTTTTCTTAGAAGAGATATTTTTCAACGCTGATTCTAATATGTTTTGTTCAATGTTGTCCGCAGTTGTGCCTGCGTCAGATTCCTTTGTTTCATTCAGTTCGCTTATTACATCACCAAATATTTCTGCATTGTCACTTTTATTTAGATCTGGTTCCATCTCTTCACATACATCTTTATCATTATCGATTTTATTTTCCATATCATCTATTTCTATTTTGTTTCCCAAATGATCGTCTTTTTCTTCACAGAAATTTTCAGATTTATTTAAATATTCTTGCACATCTGTGCTATTTTCATTTTCCTTATTGCTGTCGACGTCATCTTCTTTATCGTCTACTTCTTCTTTATCAATGATTATATTTATATTATTAGAAAGTCCTTGATTGCTGTCTTTATCGGCGCTATTTTCATTTTGAGCATTATCATTATCTTTATCACTATTTACTACGTTTTCATCCTCTTCTAACGTGTCAACATCTGCCAAATTCTCTTTATCGTTTCTTATGGCAATGCATTCTGTAATACTTGGAATGTCGCTTTTAACTTTATCTGTAACATCATTGTTAATAAGTTTCGTATCTAAGGAAGGTGATTTTTGTTCAATAACTGACATGTTACTTCGAATATCAATATCTGCATCAGTTTTTAAAATTAATTGCATTGTTCAGCATTTCACTTATCTTCTTAGCAGGAAAGGAAAGTTCCTGAAAATTGAAATGTAACATTTTATAATCTCGTAACATTGTAGTGTATTTGAACATTTATTTGAACATTTTAATACTAATGTAGTTATTACCAAGTTAAGTTATTGTTACGTACGAAAATCTTAATTTAATTAATATTATTATTATTATTATATATTGTCACAAGGACAGTACATTCGGCGAATATCGGCCTTATAATAATAATAATATGCTTTATATAATATTATATACACCACAAAAATATAAAATAAATAAATAAAAGAAACATAAAGAAAAGGTACAGCAGACGGCCTTATCGCTATAAGCGATCTCTTCCAGTAGTTAGAACGGTAGGCGGTGTACATGAGTTATTTAAATATATGTACATAGATAAGTATTTAGGCGAATATATACATACATAAATTCACTTTTAAAATATACACAAATACATATGTACATACATACTAATACATACAATATAATATATAAATAAAAAAAAAGAAATTATACATAATTTAAATTAGTAAAGCCGTCTATTTGCGATGTGATATGTGTGTGAGGAACGGAGTGTCTTATCACTAGGTTCCCTCTGCCTACTCTGTTGTGCGCGGGATATAATTGTATTTTGTCAAAATTTATAAAAGTATCAAATGTCATTGTTTAATACAATAACACAACATGTCCAGATATAGGGTGAAATAAGACTATTAGAATCCATAACGTAACAATAATAAATAAAAAGTAAGTTTCCATACAAGAACTAATTACACTATAGACTATATAATTGCCACAAACTTTTTCTATTTCGAGCTACGTCAACGCTGGATACGCCTTCGAAATATTGAATCGCTGTGAAATCGTAATACGAATCATCTAGTCTCATCCTGTTTGACCATTACATTAGTATATTATTAAATATTTATACAAACAGATAATTTATTATCCCTAAGCTGAATTATGCTGAAGGGCTACAGGCCCGGCAAAGCAAATTCTCTACATTAATTACTAGTGGCTCTGTAAATTGTAGGCTTTGTAAATATGTCTGTTAATTTTCGCTCGTAAAACCGCTCAATTTAAAAGAAAATCGTTACAACAAATATCTGATCCGTTATATTATTACCACCTACTCGTTTAAAATTATTTCTAGAATACTATTTTCTTCTTTCATATATGGGAAAAATACGTCTTCATGTAAGCTAGCTGTAGTAAGTAACTTTAATGTTTTTTTATTCCATTCCCTTCATCTTCGCTATTATAAAAGTATTCGAAAATTTCATCCCGATAAATATTCTCCTCCTCCTCACAAAAAGTCACGATAATTATTTGTAAAATGCAACGGGTGGTGTGGCCGAACATCTACGACTATTTTTGCCGATGCTGAAAGCTTCGTTTACTCGGCCAAATATGTTTTAATTTATTCCCTAATCTTTTATGAGTTGATATTTAAATATTTTTTACCTTTGTCACATCACTATTACTAACTCTACATATTGCGCTACCAAATTATTTATTCTTATATATTTAATTACTATTAGGCATTATTTGAAGCGTATATTTTTTTTTGTACAAATAATTACTAGAATGTAAATATAATTTGAAAATTTTAATGATAAATAACACGAAACAATATAATTAAAAACAAAGTTTAATTATCTAATAATGTTTACAAAAAACAAAAATAACATGAAAATAATTTTAAAAATCTAATTATTTATTATAAATCTTCACACGTTTTTATTCATCATCCATATACATAAAAAAAGAAATTAAGAGATTAATTCAAAAGATAATTAAAATGACAGCGCAAAAAAAACATGCATCACAAACGTCAAAGATGCATAACAACTGTTATCGTAAAACAAGATGGCAGCCGCTTGGATAAAATCACACATACGGGAGTAAATTCCGCATTCGCTGGCGTAGAGCTGCACTCTCGTCAGCCTTTTGAGGGCGAAACCTGCCAAGTCCACTATCTCACCTAACTCATAGGTGTCGTACCGTGTAGGAGAGAGATAGAATCATAGAATACCAGAAATAAGGTGAATGTGGAAAGGACCGGAATGCTCTCGCATCGAATGAGGAACAAAAGACTGAAAAAACAATTGATAAGACTTCTATTTCTGGAAATACATAATTTAAGCGATTTTAATTCTAAACGTCAAGGCCGGTGTTGCCAAATTTTTAAAATGACGTTTTTGATAAATGTGCATAATTCTATTTTGATTTATTGAATCAAATAAAAGTTGTAGTCAACAATAATGTTTTTGTCAAATTTATTACAGTTTTGTTTCATTGGTTTAGTAATTTGGCTGCAAAATACATTGCAACACGTAACTTAAAAAAATATTGAATCAATTTAGATAGATAACTTTTCTTCTTCAAATGTTGTAAATTATTTCATATAATCGTTTAACAATAACAAAATTTATTAAAATATAAAAAAAAATGCTAAAAATAAGCAAATCCGAAAACAAATGTATGTACTATTACTAAAAAAAACAAGAAAATATCGCAATAATAATCATCCAAGTTCTTTAAAAAAGTATACTACGAACTGAATGTAAAATAAATATCATAAATTTACCGGAAATCCAACAAATTCGTCAGTGTGTGTCACTCGAGAACGAAGAAGAATGAATGAGAAGATACGATAACCGCGACGTACAAACGCTCCGTAACGCGATTCAAACCATACTGGCTGGCAGAAGGAGAGAGAAGAAAATGGCCGCCAAACAAGTGTCGCCGCGTGTGGCGAGAATACGAACTACATTATACAGAGAAAATGTAGTACAGAGACATCGGTTTCGCCGTACCGGAATATTCGTGCCCAGGCGAGAGCAAGACGCCCGCTATAGTAGTGCATGCGACAGAAAGAGACGGCAGAAATTGTAGCCTTATCAGAATTTATTTATTTAGAGCTTTACTAGACTACTCTGCACGTCGCGCGCTAAATGTAGCCGTTCTGGCGATATCTACATATGAGTCTACGCTGTTAACGAGAACTCATTCTCTTATTATTCTACTACTTGATAAGTGTCATCTCTACTATATAAATTAATATATACATATGATGCGGTACCAAATGTACTGTTTAGAATGAAGAGCATTATGAAGAAGTTTCTTTAGATTTTTAATTGTTCTAGAAGATTAAACAACATTATTAAAGAATTTCTACAAAATAAAAGAATAATAAAAACATGGTAAAATATGCGAATTTCATTATTGAGATCACGCGGCGTTGCCGTTTCGTACAGCACAGGGCACCGTTGAGTGCGCTGCCTCATGCCAGACTCGATGCGAAACTGCCCGAACAAGGCCGAAAACTGCCGATACACGCCTAGTCAGGTCAGACCCAAACGTCATCACTAAAATAGATATTTATCTGGTAGCAGACTACTGAGACTGATATTATTGTAACTTCAGATTCTAGAATAATGTTTGGTCCAAATCTCTATGACTTCTGTTCAAAATGAAGATATTCTGATCGAAATTTTATTACTTCGGAGTAAAAACTATCAAAATTTGATTGTCCAATTTATGATTCTGATGATGACACTAATACTCATTATACTCAAACTATTAAAATAAAAGGTCATATTCAGTAATTTCTAAGCAAATGTTATTAGAAGCGTTATTAATTTAGTTTGAAGACGGTAACCCCAAAAATGTACAGACAACAATTTTTAAAATAAACAGGAAATCATTGATTTGTATTATCATCATCAAACCGATAACTAAAAAGGTCGTCTTAGTTATTACAAAAATACTTTCAATCACACGACCATATTAATTAATTAAACTAAACTTTTACATTCACACAGTACACTCCGTCACTAGAAGCGTACGAAACATTATCCGTGAAGTCCATTGCTGCTTTTCCTCAACAATTTTGTCAGAGCGAACTTTATTTGTACGCAATGAATAGGAAACAGGTATGTAAAATGGATGAACATGGAGAATACGGAACCCCCTTAGTCATTGACTGTACGTTTTAGAGCAGGGATAAAAAAAACTATTAAAGGTTAGAAAATGTTGTTATGCATAATTTAGAAGTAGTTATCATTTTATTTGAAATCTATAGTCATGTTAAATAATATGTTTTTGCCTAAAATCGACGTTTTATATCATATTCACTGATTTAAATATTTATAAATAATCCACACCGATACAAACGAAAAAAGAATTTGCGTCGGACGTACGGTATTAAGTACGATAGAAATCAAAATGGCGGACGAAGTTATGAAGGTTAAATATTTTTTGTGGAACACTTTTTTTCTTATTTTGGGCTAAAATTAAGTATGTTAATAATAAATATAATAATCTCGTCCAGATAACAAATATATTATCTGCAATACTATACAATGTGTAAAGAGAAACTTAATTATTGCTTATAACATAATAACAAAGTAAATATGTATAATAAAATTTAGTTGCAGCAGATTTGATAATGTGAGTATTAGAGTTGACAGAAGAGAAAGAGTATCCAATTCATGCTCTCAAAGCAAAAGATCATCTAATTCAAATGAACTTTAAATAGAAGATGAACTGATATAAACACTAATATCAATGTGCATTATTTGATAATTGTTTGTCATTTTATTATATTCTTGCACATTCTGTGTGAGTTAAATATCATTATCACAGCACATTAAGTGTGTGGCTAGCGGGGCACGTCACGCCAGCAACGCCGCATTCGCCAGGTCGGAAACAAAATGCGACGTTGCCGTTCTTAGCTCTCGAGAGGCAGATATATGTAGGAACGGCGATCGTTGTTGGTTATATAGGACGGTAATGTTCATGACAATCCGTCATTTTGTACTAATTCATTGAATAAATTCAACATAATGTTGAAGTTTTGTAATAAAAAAAAAATTGGTAACATCACACTTCAGGTCAATAACCTGTTCATGTCATGTCATCAAATATGTCTAAAATGGTTAGTTGTAAAATGCTGTCACGATTCATAAGAGTTCGTCAGCAGTTCCAATGAAAGAAGAAGAGATGGGTTTCTTTGGAATAATATAAATATAGGCATATCTTTTAAAACTTTAAGTAGGAGAAATACATAATCATTATGTATAAAAATATTCTTGATGGGAAGTGTGAATAAAATTCGAAATATTGCTAAAATTTTACTGAATTTAACATGTTCATGTTAATAATTAGTAAAAGACAAACGGAGACCAAGATCTGAAAAGGAAACACAATCATTAGTTACGATACTTACCAATATCCTAGAGTTGAAAAGTTTGTAGTTCTAGTATGATAAATTCGCCAGATTCCGCCCGAAGCCGCGCTCGAAGTACGTCAGGAGAGAGAGGGTAATCAAATGCTTCGCCGTGCGCCAGTACCGCGCGGAACCGCACGCCGCCATTTTGTTGTCGCCCGCCTCACGAGTCGGAAGAGGGCAAAAATATCACTGTCTCCCTCTTTGTAAACAGCAATAATTATTTGTAAATCCTTCTTTCCAATTCTAGATATCTTCTTTTTCGAATAATGCTAGATATCTATAACTTAAATATGTCATATCCATTACATTATGAGTAATGTTAGGATATTCATTGACTTTAGCACTTTCAATTGTTTCTCTAGGTTTTATATACATTCCTATATTTTCTTATTACTGGCCAAAATTATACATTTTAATTATTGTACCCATCTTTTTGGGGTTTTTAGGGTTTGTCAATTTTAGTAAAGTTCTTGGATTAATAACATTTTTTTTTTTGCTTTGGCAATATAACATATTATACATAGGTATTCTTTGTTTTATCCTAAATTTGTGAAGGAAAATGATATATTTCAATTCAGAGATTATTTTTTCATAATTTACCCTAATAAAGTATTGTATCATTTTGTCAATATTGACCTACCATTATTTTGTAGCGCCATCTGTGCATTTATGTATGAATCATTATAACTAGAGTAATTAGTACTTCGCTTTATAAATAGAGGACTCATATTTTTATTTTAATATTGTCAGTACTCTATAAAGATACCAAAGTTATTTAAATAATTTATTATATGCGACCATCAATAAAAATGTCAGCAATGTAAGTAAATCAACCTAATATTTGTAACACTATTACAGTGTATACGTTACTAAGCTTGATGAGATATTTAATATTAGACTAATGTTTGTTGTCTTGTTTTATATTATTATATTTCGTAAAATTCTACATTGTCCGAAATTATTAAATTTTTTTAAAGCATTTGAGAGCATTTTTATAAATCTGTTAATTTCCTCGAGGTTCAAGAGTCGGGCCCAACCAGAAATTCGTTATGTTATAAAACCTGAAAATGTTGGCGAACTTATATGTGCTCTACTAATCAAAGAACCATACCATACCAAACCTGAAAATTTCTCTGCTCTTATCCAACACAGGTTAGTAAGTACTTACCTAATTTGGATAGTGGGTTCTGTTTCAGTTCTTAAGAAATAAGATGCTCAAAATAGTATTTAATTCGCTACAAATTATAAAGGTCAATTATTTTATATTTTTTTGGAATCATATTATGAAATTACGTTATCGATATTTACTTACTGAGCATTATTCTAACCACCTGACAGTCACCTATAAACCTTAATAAGTTAGAAGGGTATACGAACATATACCGAACAAATACCGATAATGTTCATATAAGTTCATTAAATAATTAATAAATAAATTCCAAAGCTTTAAATTTCTAGCCAAGGTATGTAATAAAAGGTGCCAAGAGACGGCGAATAGTGGAAAGCTATGTTGTGAAAATTGGTAGTAAACTAACATTTCGTTACGTAACATTAATTAAACTTGTCAAAAGTGATGAATAAATTTATTAATTATTTTTCTCTCTACCCAAAGGTTGTCTGGAAGAGATCGCTCATTTAGCGATAAGGCCGCCTTTTGTACTGATTTATATGTTTCTTTCAATATTGTGATCTGTATTTCTGGTGTACAATAAAGAGTTACTTTACTTTACTTTTATTTATAATTATTATAATTGTAAAACAGATATATTTTTTAATTTTTTACATAGGACAAAATATAATGTTCGGTAATAGAAACGGATAACAAACACTACAGAAGCATGCACATTCAACGCTTGACGGTTGACAATTGACATTGACACTACAGACGAATGTAAACAAAGTAAAATGTACCTTTTTAATTTTTATTTTATATAGTATAATATTGATATATTAAAGAATAAATAAAGATGATTGGACCTTTATCATATTATAAGATGTTCATGGTAGAGTAAAATTTAAAATTACATAATAAAATTAGTTTATTGGTGGTTCACGAAATTAACCTAAGAAACTTTTTAGTGTCCCCGGTTTCGTATATTTTCTTCAATACAAAGATATTATGCTAGTACTTTAGAAAGTCAGTATACAGAATCAGAAAAAGAAAAGATTTTACGAATTTTAAATGATGATATTTCGTCATTACCTAGGTTGGTATACATTTTATTCCTTGTTAATTTGTATTTTTTTTAAGTAAGTAACGTAATTATTTTATTTAGATTTTTTTAGCTTAGTCAATTGGAATGTTTATTTTTTTAACTCCACTATGTATCACGTATGTAGCAGTATAGACAAGGGGAACTTGGGGACCAAGTGTTTTCACATCAAGACTAAATGTCGCCTTTTGCCTCTAAGTTAGCAAAACAAGGATATGCAAAATTTACATATTTCATTACTCTGAGTGGGAATCAAACTCACAACTATTGTGTTTACAGTCGCATGCTTGTGCTCCTGAACCATGATGGCCTTATTCTTTGATAATTTTGAATATTTTTTTTTATTGTGCATTTTAAATAAACTATAATCAACATTTTTGTAGGTATGACATAACTAAAGTAAGAATTAAGAAGTTAACTGATTTCCTGGGAAAAAATGGTGATATAAAGACATTAACAGAAATAGAAACTATTGATGGATTTACAGAGAAGACAACCACTAAATTATTTAAAAGTCTTTTAAATGGACCACAAGAGAATGAAAATTTAAATAAAAAAATTAAAGGACAAATATTACATCCTACATTGAGTGAAAATGACAGGCAGGTATAAATTTAATATTTCATTAAAAGAATGCTTCTATTTAAATATTGAGTCCATTGTCTCAAGCACTTGATAGAAAATGGGGAAGAGAAGCTTAAAGTCCTATGCTTATCCTGTAATATGGATTGTCTACTAATTTTAATTATTGATTAATATTGAGACTAAGCAGGACTTAAGTAATACAGTTAAGTAATACATAATTTCTTAATAAGGTATTGCCTTATAAATCAATAAACACTGGCTGTGTGCACGAATAGGCATGATTAATTGTCACATTCTACTTGAGCGTGCATTCTAAGTGTGCAAGCGAGAGAACAGAACAAATGATAGAGAGGCATGATTAGCCTAGGAGTTTGGCTTGTAATGCATCTATCCATTCACTGATTCTTGTTATTAAAAAGCAAATTGTTACCTGTAATTAATCTATGTAATTAAAGTAAAAAGAAATAATGAATTTATGCTGTGTATTATACAAAATAATTATAATTCAGTGACAAATAAAAGATCATCAACTCTATAGTGTATCAATAAATTTCCTTCTATACATATTCAAATGGATGGAGGAGAGCAAAGGGTGATATTGTGTGATAAGAGTTCTGAAATAATAATTGTTGTCCAAACTCTACGAAAATGTTTCTAGCGAAATTCTTTGGGATGAAATCTGACTTCCCATAAGATTGCACTTGAACTAACACAGCCTCTAAATCATTAGAGTACATTTCTGCTAACGGTAGGGATTTTTTTGAAGAGCTAAGGTGGATTTGGGCCATTTTAATTGAAAATGATAACTTTTTAAAGTATTTCTTCATAACCCTTTTGCCTTTTTTATTATATGGATACAATTTGTAGATTCAGAGTTCATTAAAAATGATGAGAAATAGGATTTCCCTGAAAATAGTACTTAGGCACATTCTCATTTCTTGTATATTAGGGTATTTGGTTCAATTCACTATGGGTTGAACATGTCTGTAAATAGATACTGCAATGGAGAAAGAAAATGAAATAAAAAATAAAAAAGGGGTACATTTCTAAGCATATTTATATGTAGCTTTACTATTATTAATGTAGTAGTTAGACACCATGTCTGAATTGCTTCTGTTAATATCTCTTACATTCAATTGACTACTAGTAGACAATGCATCTGTAGCTTCTCTGGTGTTACACAAAAACCTGAGTCCATTAATCTATAAAAAAACTAATCTAGTTTTATGCACTGGAGTTTTTTTATATAATTAAATTTATATGTTTTATGTTGTTTTTGTTTGAGTACATATAGTACTTATACTAATCAAAACATAAAAATTAAATGAAATTATTAGCAATATTCTAATTAAAATCGTAAAATCATATAGCCCAACCAGTAGCATTTTTCAAGTAGGATACAGAATCAAATAACAATTAACTTTTTCAGTCGTGCAAAACAATCTTGGCAGTATATGTATCAGTGAATTCAATTTGTTGGTCGCTCATACAAAAACAAGATTATGTAGTGGATGAATGGCAATACCATGGCATTGATTATCCGGATGGCAAAAAGATGCAAATTACTGATATTTTAAATATGGTGAGCTTAATTATAACTTAATCCTATTCTTATGAAATATTGCCTCTGCCTACCCTGATGTTTGCCGCATACAGCGTGAATTTCATCTTATTCTTAAACTAGCGAACCCGCGCGGCTTCGCCCGCTTGACCTATACCTGTATTTATTATATTATTTACAATTTTCGATAAATTTAATAAGAAAATATAAGCCTTGTACGTGTGGTAGAGTCACGTCGCCAGCAATGGCAACACGCATGGGCAGACTCGA
>DWAP01001660.1:0-15220 GCA_018230625.1 Heliconius eleuchia
CAGTCGTCGCAGTGGTGGCAGCGAGCGTCGGGCTCCCTCCCAGCGATCCGACACAAGTAGCCCCCGGAGGACCATCACCCTCTGGGCACGTCGCAGCAGGGTGACGTTATGCCGATCCAGGGCGTCCGCCCATACGGGAGCACCGTAGAGGGCCTTCGACCTGACCACTCAGGTGTACAAGCGGCAGCTCGAGGCGCTCGGCCCACCGACGTTGGCCAAAAGGCGCGTCAAGGCCCCCGCCGTCTTCAATAGTTTCGGGGCCAAACTGGGTGCTGCGGGGTGGCACCATGGCTGGGATCAAGGTCCTCTGCTACGCCGACGATACAATGCTTAGTCCAACTTCGTTAAAATTGTATTAATCTCTTGTTTATTGCATGATATATGAAACATTCTAACTAAAAGAGGAAAAAATAAAACCATATACGTTGAATTGGATCCCTGCGACAGCGTAAAGATCCTCCTTACGCGTTTATTTAAAAATGGATAAAATTTCAACTCAAAATCAAACACTTCTCGGAACTCAACGGCTGGCGTATATCAGCGGTGACAAGTGACACGTGTGCAGGTTAGTGCTGCCACTACCCAAAAAAAGTATTTTTACAATAGCTCTGTTAACACATATTTTCAAGGGTGCCCCTGTTCTAAGCTACCCCTCTCTCCCCTATATATTAACTAGTAAATAAAAACATCAATTAATGATTGTTGTGCTAACATTAGGAGAATGCAATTTAAGACTTATTTCTGAATTGTTAAATATCCGTGGCGGCCGTTGCACCGTCGGAGAATAAAACTCTGCATACTAACATTATTATCATTATTATTATAAACCAAAATAAACAGTATTTTCGTCAATATTTAAAACAAAATCTCGCTCGATCAATAAAAAAAATTTTTGCGATCCATGATTGTGTAGCTACACTTAAATTATAAGCACGTTTTATTATTAAAAACTTTTGGTATATTTAATTTATTAAAAATAGCAAAAAATAATAATATAGTTTAATTACGAATATTTTTTAAAAGAAATTAGCTAAGAATACACCAAATCTCCACGTAAAATATTAAATTTCTGAAGGTTTTTTTTTAAATTACTTACTATTAATGAGTAAACACAAGAAAATTTAAATTTGTGCGTTTCGGAGAACTCCCCTATAATGTAATTGGGGATTTTTTTAAACATTATTTTTGTATTTAAAAATATATACCTAGTGCTGTTAAATAAATTGGTTTTACATATTAAACAGAGAGAGAGATTTTAGTAAAAGAAATTATAATGATTTTTGTATCTGTTTGTTTGTAATAAATAAATATGTTTTTAAGTTATGCTGTATCCCGCTTCTCGTAAAATCTTAAAAATCGCAAAGAAAATAAGTTATAATTCAATTAATTGGGTGGTTTACAAATATGTTCGAAATATCTCTAGATACGCATGTTTTTCTGTTTAATACTTGTCGCCGGATGGGACCGTTGTGGCACAGCCGCACAGCGTCCGACTGTAAAGGCCACGGTCGCAAGCTCTATTCCCACTCGGAGAAATATAATACTTCCTTGCTCTGTATACAAGACAAAAGGCGAAAGCTAGTTAAAACATATTAAAATTAAAAAAATATAATAGTCATAATTAATTGAGGGAATAACACATTACCCATTTCTTAACGTTCCTATCTACACACGGTAGGCAGAGATAACCTAGTGTCACGACACTCCGTTCCCGACACACCGCCTAATAGAATGACGGAAGTCAACACCGCGCCCTATCTTGTTACCACTTCTAAATTACCTACAAAGTACAACCACTGCGTCACACACACATAAACCACGTATAAATAACATAAATAATTAAATATCTTAATAATTGGGAATTCCCAAACTACATTATATGTAGGTAGGTGATGAACTGTAAGAAAGTGACCTCGAGTAACCTGAATCTTAAATTATATATTATAAATGCTTATTTATGCTTCATATATAAGTTAAGCTATTTGTAAAGTCCTGTGTGCAATATTTCGGTGTTCTACGCCGCGTATTTGCGACTGTGCTTTCTAGATCAACCACTCAGCAACGGAATAATTTTATATAATTACATATGCATATCATATACGAAGAAGAATTCTCGGGAGCGTAAGTCTCATGTTGAGTGGCGGAATTCAACGGCGCGCTATTTGTGAAAATTACAATATTAAATATTTCACTTCCTCAGTTGGGAATCGTACCCACAATCTGTCACGTTTACAGTCGTACGCTTGTGCCTCTGCGCCATGACGGCCTCCATAATTCAATTAATAAAGATATCGTATAATAAAGTATAAAAACGCCACGAAAGCCACGACTGACCTCATGAATTTGTTAGTTAATAAATAAAATAACTTACGCCTACTCTTAGATAACCCTTAAATTGCCAAAATTTTTGCCCCCCCGGGAAATATCAGGGTAAATAAACGCCATAGTTCTGAGTTCGATTTGCTTTGATATACGGATCCCTAAAATGTAAACACACGTACTTAAAGTATCCATATCAGGATCTTTTTTTCTTCAACAATACTTACTTGTTTCTCTTACCGTTATGTATGCATGTTATAACTATAAATAAAGTTAATCCCGTTACTTCGTTACCCACACTAAAAGATCGCTCCAACTTTTATCGAATTTATTTTAATTATAGATTTCACTCCAAATTCATGCTTTTACACACCAACTTGATAATTTTACACTCCAAATTTGCCATTTTAAATGAATACTTGCTCAATTTGTTAAAAAGTTGAAAATTGCGAATTTAACGTGCAAATAGATGAACTTGAAATGTAAAGCTATAATTTGATGCGCAACAGTATGAATTTGGAGTGTAAAACCTTTATAGATGCTTACTTTAGTACCAATAGGGGAGAAGTGGCATAAAGAAGCCG
Organism: Heliconius eleuchia; assembly: GCA_018230625.1. NCBI lineage: Eukaryota > Metazoa > Arthropoda > Insecta > Lepidoptera > Nymphalidae > Heliconius > Heliconius eleuchia. The sequence goes on from DWAP01001660.1 coordinate 2,904, forward strand.
AGATATTTCGGTAGTTTAGGAACGAATCTGGTTGGAAATTATATTTTAAGTGATATAATAATTCTGATTTCGTGTGACCCGCAAACATTTTACAGTACACCGAAACCATTTGACGCAAGTATGTCGAGTCAAAGTTTTTGGCACTAAAAAGTAAGTATTTTGTCATTTAAATTGTTTTTCGGTATTTTATTGAAATTAAAAATCATCAGCTTCACGCTGTATCCCGCACACAGCAGGGGAGGCAGAGGGAACTAGTGTTAAGACACTATCCGAAATACTATTGAAAGAAATGATACTAACAAAAAAAAACATTATATTTTAGTTGGAACTTTCTTTGTTACTTTGTTTACTTTTCAAGATTGTCATTATATTTCTCATATTTTAAGATTGTATAATACTAATAATCTAATCTAATCAGCTTCACGCTGTATCCCGCACACAGCAGGGTAGGCAGAGGGAACCTAGTGTTAAGACACTCCGTTCCCCACTTTCTGCATTGTATAATACTCATGACTGAATAATATGTCAAGATTAAAGTGTTTGTTAGAATTAGTGCCTAGAATAGTCCCCACCCTAGAAATTTGACCTACAACAAAATTGGCCCCGAAAAATTAAAAAAAAAACAACATTTACACAAATATATCTGTTCTATGCTAAATTCCAGCGCGACGGCCTCAATCTATGTATTTTAACTTCTTCAAAAATAATTATAAGGAAGTATGACGACAAGAGAAGGTCAGCATTGTCTACAATAACTATTTGTTGTGTACATGAATAAAATATAATAATTAGAAATATCTGTCAATTACAAACCTATACTATATAATATGCGACATAGTAGCTGTTTTTGGGGACAGAAATATTAGGCAAAGGACGGCGTTGAGTTTCGCCAATCAACAGGCAATGCCTCCAGAATTCGACAAGAGTCTTAACATTAGGTTTCAAGGGGTACCTTTGCCTTGCATATGCATATGTGCAGCTAAAACCTAAAAAGACCTAGTTTTTTATATTTATCATACTAGTAATATCTAGTATTTGTTATTTTTTTACGAGTGGCTTTGCTTTGTGCCACCGCAGCCAAAAAGAAACAACTAATAGTCATAGTATAACAGACGCCAGCTTCAATTTCCGTTTATGGATTACATAGAAACCATTCCCATGATATAATATAGCCTATATAGCCTTCCGCGATAAATGGACTACCAAATACAAAAATATTTTTTCAGCTCGAACTAGTTATTAGTTTTCAGCTTTATAATATTAAGTATAGACCTATAGAGATATAAACATAGATGAAAAAGACCCGGAGTGGCGCAGGGCACAAAATTGGACTGTAAACGCGACGAAGGTTGTGGGTTCGATTTCCACTCGAAGAAAGGAAATTATATATTTTTTTCATTTCTTCAGTGTCAAGGCAAAGCGCGACATTGAGTTCCGCAACACGCAATGCCCAAAGAATTTGCCGGAATTTGTCTTAACACTAGATTCATTCTAATTCAAGGTACTGGATTTTTTATTAACTCTATTTTTCATATTGTCTGTCCGAGCCAACTCAACAAAACTCTGTACACCAACAAAGGCCCCTATAGTACCACCGTGACTCAAAACGACCCCACGTTATGAGATCGAACCTAAATAAATTCGATTGTTTTACTTAATTTTTGACATGTTTTATTAATATTTACTATTGTTAGGTTTCATAGTCGTTTACTCAGCCAAACTACTCTATGATGATATCGTCTCGAACGCTGGAAGAATTAGAAATTGAAAATTTATTTGAGGATGGGAGACAAATTCTTGGTACATTTTGTCATCCTGCGGCGAATACGACTTCGACAAATCTAGCTCCGGAATGATTGAATTTTACAATAATAGTAACGGAAATGTTGATTGGTCATGTAGTTGCAAAACAAATAGATATTTTTCAACAACAGCTATGCTATATTCACTACCACACCATGTAATCCAAACATTAAAAGCCTCTAAATATACGGGAATGTATGAAACAGTTGAGCACTGAATTAGCAAAAATAGTTGGATAGATAGAGGAAAAGTTACAATTTCCAATGTGAGTCTGAGTATGTGAGTACACAATTATGCCAGAATGTAATATATTATGTAAAAATTTTTTGTTGAAAAATTAGTACAAGTAGAAGGCCTTGAATCTCTCGTAAAGAAGTATGTATAAGAATATGTGCGTGTGCGTCTGCGTGTGTGTAGGACATAAAATACTGACTTCATCTTATTTTATAATATAAATTATATATTATTTTTATAAGATGAAGTCAATATTTTATGTCCTACACACTATTGTATTTTGAGACTGATTGCTAAATCATTATATTTATTTATATTGTGTTTTCAGTAAAATTGTTAAAATATAACAAGTTTTTACTAGACAAGGGTTTTTACCCTCAAAATGGGGTACTCAATGTATGTTTCAATATTTTAATTATTGTATATTGGTGTTTTCATAAGAATAAATAATACAAATTAATAGACCGTTCTATTTAACATCTTAAGGAAGTATAACAATATAATTTAATAAAAATGTTTACAATATTAAATAATAATAGCGTAATAGAGTAAAATTAATCTAGGAAAAAAAGCCTTTACAAGATTTTAAGATATTATTCATGTAAGGTTTCAAGATTTCCTAGCTTATTGATAGAAAATGGGACCCTTATACATTTGTTATGCGATAGACTTGCCTATAAGGATCCCGATTTTCATCAATTCGTCTTCGTCTTTGACTATAAGTTGCTTATTAAGCCAGATTGAGGTAGAAAGGGAATTGAACCCACAGCTATTGCATTTTTATTTATATTAACTCTTAAAAACATTTGCGATAGGTACATAATTGTCTTTTTTGCTTAAAATGGTAATTTCTAAGAAACAACACAATAAATACCCGTATTTTTTACCGTCGTGGCACAGCGAGAGCGTGTAAACGCGACGGTTCTTGGTCCAACTTCTATTTGGGGGAAAAATACTTTCATTTCCATGCTTTTATAACAAAACAAAGCGCGGCGTTAAATTCCGTCATTTAATACATTTAATATGCAATGTTCGGGAAGTAGCGAACGGGCTACTACTACATACTACATATATGCAGAATAGAGTTTGAGCTTCAATTTAAAAAAAAAATACACTGTGTGTGTGTTCAGTAGGTACAATAGCTCTTCTCTATAAATAAAAAATAAATAATCATAATTAATAATTATATCGCAAATGTTCCCATATTATTGCGATTCAAATCACTAAGCAAATGACGTCGGCAAAACAAGTTTATAATATAAACCGACGAATAACGATCACTTTGATATTAGTTGCAACAAAAACGCGGGAGCGCGAGGACGCTCTGTCAAAGCGACACAGATAAAAAATCGTGACTAGCTTTTTTAATTAAAAAAGAAAAAAGTATTTAAAACAAGTACAAAAGTTGCCTTTCAAGTATTTAATGTAATAAAAAAAAGGATTTATCAAGGTCAGTGGCTTAATTTCATAATTTATATATTGTATTGATTGAAACTTGTTTTTTTTATGACAATCAATTATATTTGATGGCATAACACATCAGGATCATTGTCTAGATTTAAAAAAATAGATTAACTGAAATGGTGAATAATACTTAGTTATTGATATGTTTGTTTCTTAAATTCGTTTTTAGCGTTGACCTTAACGTTTATACGTAATTATATAATTTGCTTTGCACATTTTGAGTCTCACGATTTTAAGCATCGGATTTTCCTTGTTTTTGTTTGATGGTTCGCTTGTATAAATATTGCCTCATTGGTTACTTTTTGAATTATATATAATATGCTTGATTAATATGCTTGATGAAGTATGCAAATTCATACCCAAATGGTAATATTGATTATGATGGTATTGTAAAAAGATAATATTAAATTTAGGATTTTTTTATAGCTTCACGCTATGTCCCGACCATAGCAGGATAGACAGAGGAAATCTAGTGTTCAGGATATTCCGTTCCCATAAAGACACTTCCGTTGCCCACTTTTTGCTAAATAAATTACCAAGAATTATAATTTAATATTGTAAATAAAATAATCTTTAGGATTTTTTTTTAATTTTTAAATAAATTTTAAATCTCTTTCGGGGATTTTTAATACTCATTCAATAAAATCTAGCTAGATTTTTTTAACACGGTTTCATTATGTCGAAATGAACATAAGTTGTGAGTTAAGTATGTAATAAAACATAAGAACCTTTTATTTCATCAACTTATAATAATTATATTATGATCATGGCAGCTAACTTAGCTTCTGTGACAATACAATAATATGGTATAATCGAGCTGGTCTGTTGAAAAGTGAACAGAGGTAACTAGTAAACTACTCAAGTTTAGGCTCATTTAACTTATAACTCCAAGCACTGAGATGTAATGAATAGATTAAATTTAGCTAAATTAAAGTAGCTAAATTAAATTTAATATAGAACATTTTAAGGATAGAATATTATATATATTTCTAACTTTGATAAGACCGAGAAAAGTACATCGCGAGTTAAAACACTATTGTCAAAATTGAAGTTAAATAATTCAATTCAATTAAAGTTAAACCGGATATTTAGCCAATTTTTTCAAATCCCTATCGATTACCTCGTGCTTTTTTTTAACCCTTGGGAGGTTACTAGTAAAATAGTAAACCATTAGAATTAGAGAATATTCTAAAGCATTTGTATAAATTGTTCTTTTTATTATATAGAAACATAACATTTGATTTAGTTTTATTGTGTCCTGAGCTGAGCACAACACACAACGCCTCTAAAATTCAGCAGAACGTTGAGAATGGGTTCGGAGTGTCTTAACACTAAGTTCCCAGGTTCCCGCTGCCTACCATATAGCGTGAAGCTGTAATAATATATTTTCGATACTGCGGTCAACGACTGGTGACCGTTATTTTCTTTTACGCATTGTATATTCGGGAAGTAAATACCTAATCCTAAATACCTAAACCTAAATAAGAAAAAAAACCTAAAATCAATTCTGCGCAGCTATTTACAGCTAACTTTAGGGCGGGCGGCACCTCGTTGTTCTTAATGTAGATTTTTAGAAATTGTGTATATAGAACGTAGTAAAATTCAAACCTGCGGCTCTTGAAAACCGTCTCAGCGCTCTGATCACTAAACCACACACACCTTCTAATTAAACTTGACTCATCTCAAATACGGATATTTCATCGTATCACCGCGTAAAAACACATAAAATTACCCTTTTACAGTATATAAGTAAGAATTTATTAATAGGCTACTTACTATTCTATATTATACTACTATATATTATTATACTTCATAACTATACTAATTGCGATACCGCAAAAATACAGGGTTAAAACATAGATGTATCTATCTTTTAGAAATTGTCTTGTCTACTAACATTGGAGCATTCTAACTCTCGGTGTATTTTATCATCATACAATCTCAGACTTTTTTAATCATTATACAAATAATAATTTTACAAACAATATCAAAAAAGAAAACACTGAAAATTAAAGATTGAGCCAACTCAAAAATGGAGTATTGCGTGTTGAGCGGCGGAACTCAACGCCGCACTGTGCCTCGACACCAAAGTGAAGAAATAAAAATATGAATGAAATAAAAATGTAAATAAATATTTCCTTTCCTCGAGTGGGGATCGAACCCATGACCATTTGGCGCAGGGAGACAAAGTGTGATTTTACAGTCGCAATTTGTGCCCCTGCGCCACGACCTCAATAAATATTTACTACAATTTATCTAAATTACATGAAGTAGCTTCCAGCAACATTCTCACACACTTGCACGGAGTGTTCATCAGGACCAAGGTCGCGGAGTTGAACACCGAAATGGAAAACATGAAAAATTGTTTCTTAATTAAACTGAAAATTGTTAAAAAAAATGTATTTAAGACAAGTTATAGGTATAAGACAGGCACATACAGAACGTTTGTGTGAATGGGTCTTTAACTGTGTGTCATATTAGGGTTCGGTTTTTTTATATCCTGACCTTGATATCGGTGAAAAGATTTTCAAAATAAGTATTTAGGTATATCTATTACGAAGTGAGGACACTGACCGCGCGCATTGCCTTGCTACCAGAACGAGGAAATGAAAAGAAACTGTTCCCCCTCATGAGATCAAAACCCACAACCGTCGCGTCACATATTACTAACTAAATAATTTTACTAAGTGTATTTTTTTAATCCATTAGACAAACTGTAAATGTCACAGGTCGACAGTTCGTTGTGTTATCCATATATGATATGTTTATCTTGACCTAGTTTGTCCAAGGTCAACATGTAGTATAATTTCTTTGGCATCTTACAAATTGATGAAGGAGGAATTAAAGTTGAAAAATGTGATAATATATATAAGAGTATATGAGTATATCCAAGTCTCCTTTGAGATATAATTTGAAAATCATGATTTTTCAAAAAGCGCGACTTTAAAATAAATAAAAATATTAATAATTTACTCTAACATTAAATTACATTAAAATCTTTTGTCTCTACTTTTCAAAGTCTTAACAAAATAAAGTCATCAGTTTGATATGTGTACATAGATATTATTGGAACTGGATCATATTTAAGTATGATGGTATGTGGATGAGGACTCCAAGCTTGTATGTTTGTCTACATAAACGTCAAATTTCTCAAAACTAAAAGTCACATCAAATGATCCTGTTTGATTTTAATGTTCCAACATAGGCAACAGTCGAAGTTTTATGAAAATCGGTTCATTACTTTTTAAGATATAATATGTCCTAAATTATAGGTAGGGAGGGAGGTTCAATTCAAAATACTTTACTTTTATTAGCCTTTTATTTACAGATGCTGTTACCTCTCCTCTCCGTCTTGGCTGTCACAGTGGTGGGTTTTCCTCAGGATCCCGTATCTTTAGATCCATCTCTGATAGCTGAAATCTTCGGGACCCCATCGACAGTATCAACTGGCAATTCACCGAGATTCGAAGATGTAAGTCTTACTAATATTATAAAATATTGTTATTGCGAAGGCTAGTGAGGATGGATGGATGGTTCTTCTACTTTTATGCAAATATTACTGAACCGATTTAGATAAAACTTTACATTAATAATTTAATTAATACATGAAAGTAATATTAATACATGAAAACATACAGGCTTCAATTTATTTAACATTTATTAGATTTTTATAGTAAGCGGCCGAATCACAATTATTAAATTAATTAAAATTTCCTTTCACAGATAACGGTGAGACCAACAGAAAGCGGCGCATTTTACACAAATAAAGATGGCGATGGTTGTCAGTGTGTGCCCTACTACCTGTGCGATAACAAAAATGTATCGTCATATGTAAATGATCCAAAATATAACGGTTGGGGAGAGCTGGACATCCGGTATGTATAAAATCATTGATTTTTTGAGCTTAACGCTGTATCTTATATATATTGGGTTGGCAACTAAGTAATTGTGGATTTTTTTTAGAAAATCACGACGCCACTTTTTCATATCTAACTATGTAAGGATACCGAAAAAAGTCTATCTTTATTCTCGTAAACTATTTAAATCAACGGAAGAACTGCTCTTTATTAAATTCCATAAATGTAAAGTAAAATTGTAATATTCTTATAGATTTGGAGAGAAAGAGAACTGTCAAGAGAGTGTGGAGCGTTGCTGTAAGAACCCCTTGCCGCAACCCCCCCCGGAGCCTGTGACTCCTGATCCCAAAACTTTAAGGGGCTGCGGTTATAGAAACCCTAAGGGTCTGGATTTCACTATCACAGGTGGTTTTGTAAGTATTTAAATAACTGTTTAGTTATTCTATTTTTGAATTATTTCTTTTTTATAAAAAAGGACCTAATTATAAAAAAAATAAAGTTAAAAATATATTTAAAAAAAAAAAATTGTATTCTACTTCATCTGTATCTAATTATAAACTAGCGGCCCCCGCGTGGCTTCATCCGCTTCTATTATTTTTCTGATTTCAATTACTCTCGTGATTTTAAACACAATATTCATACATGGAGAGCTATTGTTTCAGGTACTTAACGCAACTCTTCATAATGATTGGCATAATCTTTTTATTTGTGAATCGATAAAAATAAAACAAACACTAAATGTTAATTGAAGATTGCCAGAATTCAAAAGTGAAAACTGCCTTTAAATCGGTTAAGCCGTTTCTGAGATTAGTGTGAACAAACGCCAAATAGACAAAAAATAAAATAAAAAAATTTTTTTGGGTTCTAATTTAATAACAAAGGCCTCCAATCCGAAACTTAGTACAACGATCCGTAACGATTTTATTATCAAAGATATATATATATAATATTTACATAAACATCTGAAAGATATTGCCATTAAAAAATGAATTAATTATGTCGCATTAATTGAAAGAATCCGTCCTGGTGAGCAGCACAGGTTGTAAACGCGACGTTTGTGGGTTCGATTCCTATTGGGCAAAATGAATTCTTTTTATTTCCTCTTGTAATAAGAAAAAATGCGGCATTGAGTTTTGCCACTCGAATGGAACTCGAACATAGTGTCTTAACAATAGGTTTTCCTGTTAACCCTGCTAAATTTGGGATAGAACGTGGAACTGAAACATTTACTATTTTCCTTTTTTTTTAAGGGCAACGAAGCTCAATTCGGAGAGTTCCCGTGGGTGATCGCTTTGCTGGACGCGAAAGACTTGACTTACGTGGGAGTAGGAGTGTTGATACACCCGCAAGTGGTCATGACTGGCGCTCACGTCGCTTACAAGTAAGTTAAATATTAAGACTCATAAATGATTTAGTTTTTAATAGCTTCACGTGGTATCCCGCACAGCAGAGTAGGCAGGGCAAACTGGGGACTTAGTGTTAAGACACTGCCGTTAACTACTTTCCGTCAATTTCTGGAAGCATCATGTGATAAGTGGCGGGACTTAACGCTGATGTGATGACTTAACGCTGAGGTGATGACGCAAAGCTTTTGCGTCATCACCACAGCGAGAAAATGAGAATATTGTATCTTTAATTTCCTCGAGTGGTAGTCGACGTTAACGCGTTTATAATCGCACGCTAGTGCCCCTGCGCTTAGATTGTTTAGTACCCATCATTCACATATAGACACTCCTTTCTTTCCAGATACGCTCCGGGCACATTGGTCGCTCGCGCCGGTGAATGGGACACACAGACGAACAAGGAGAGGCTCAAGGCCCAGGAGAGATTGGTACAAGATATAGTTGTTAGAGAAGGTAGCATTTATTAGAGGTTTTTGCGTTTACGTTTTATCATACCTTATTTGAACTTTAACTGTTACAATTTATATCTTCACATAGTAGGATAGACAAAGGGAACCTGGGAACCTAGTATTGGGACCCTCCGTCCTCTTTTAAAACTGTTTTGTTCCCCACTTTCCACCGAATTTCATTTTCTCGAGTTGTAATCGAAGCCGGCCGGTCGTAGCGCAGGGGCACAAATTGTGACTGTAAACGGGACTGGTTGTGGGTTCGATCCCCACTCGAGGAAATAAAATACTTATTTTAATTTATTATGACATTGAGGTCATGATAGTCATAGTATTCAAACCCGCAACCTATCGCGTTTAAAGTCACCCACTGTGCAACAGCACCACGACGTCCTCATTTGTGTATAATCTGTATCAATATAATGTCTTTTCCAGATTTCCATCCTAAGTCTCTCCGCAATGACCTAGCTCTCCTCCGACTCCAGCAGCCTGTGGAACTGATGGACCATATTAACGTTATCTGCCTCCCGCGACAAAACGAAGACTTTGATCACTACAAAAATTGTGTTGCAAATGGATGGGGGAAGGAGTATTTTGGTTAGTTTTTTTTTTAAGTTCTTGCCAAGTTATGTTCTTGCTTTGGTTTTATCTGGATGAATTAAGTGCGATAAAGTAAAATTGAGGCTGGTCGTAGCGCAGTCACCCACAATCTGTCACGCTTACAGTCACACAGCCGTGTGACTGTAAGCGTGACAGATTGTGGGTTCGATTCCCACCCAAAGAAATAAAATCTTTAATATTTCCGTTCCCTCGCTCTAACAGTGCGAAGCTAATAAAAAAAATTCTCAACAGGTCGCAAAGGTAGTTACGCAGTAATACTAAAGAAGATAGAAATGAACATGGTGGACTTTCAGCGATGCTCGTATCTACTGAAGCAGACCAGGTTGGGTCAATGGTTCAAATTGCACGATAGTTTTGTGTGCGCTGGCGGAGAAGAAGGAAAAGACACTTGCACGGTAAGTTCTTCTTCAGATTTAATGACACAATCGTACCTTAAACGCGACCGTTGTGGGTCTGATCGGAAATTAAATATTTAATATTTTAATTTACTCGCCTTGTTAACGACTTCACGGTATAAAGCGCGGCATTGAGCTAAAAAGACAAAAATATAGAATATTTTAAAAATCAGCTTCACGCTGCATCCCGCACACAGCAGGGTAGACAGAGGGATACTAATGTCAAGTACTGACACTGCGTTCTCCATTTTTAGTCAAATTCTGGAGGCATTGCGTGTTGAGTGACGTAACTCAACGGTGCGCTTTACCTTGACACCAGAGCGAATTTCATTTCCTCGAGTGGGGATCGAACCCACGACCGTCGCATTACAGTCACACACTAGTGCCCCTGCGCCACGGCGGCGTTTAGACATATTATTTGAATTTAACATAATATTTATTATTTGAATTTAACATAATTTTCACTTCATCAGGGTGACGGTGGAGCTCCACTCGCCTGTCCCGTAGGCAATGATAGATACAAGCTGACAGGCTTGGTGGCGTGGGGCGTCGGTTGTGGAACTAAAGACGTACCCGCTGTATACGCCAGAGTATCCATGTTCAGGAACTGGATAGATCAGATCATGCTAGCCTGGGGATACGATGTAAAGGAATATAGTATGTAAGGACATACAGAAGTTGTAAGGATAGGAAGTCTTGTATGATTAGAAGTCGTTTAATGATAGTAATGATGATGATATCATTAGAAGTGTGATTTCATGTTGTCTGGTTGTATGCGTTTTTTTTTTAGATTGTACATTAAAAAAATATTGTAATAGAACATTATTAAAAATTTTTTTGTCCTTTGATTATATGATTTTTAAATGTGTATATATTGGAATTTTGTGTTTCAAATATTACTTAAAAAATTAAAAGAAAACATATTATATTTACAATATTTTTAATTTTTGATTTCTCAAAAGTTGTCATTTTTTAACTTCAAAAAGACTAGTATTTCTTAAAAATAAAAGTAATAAATAATATTTTACATTTATTTTTGTGTTCTTGTCACGTCTAAATAGAGAAAAGAGGCTATGAGTTCGATTCCGCCAACATTATTTTAATGGTCCTAGAAACCTGATGTTAGCGTATAGCGTTAGATAATGCGTTATCTTTCACCAGGGAGAGGAAATAGAACATCATTGGATATCTAGAAAATGAAATATTTAATATTTTTATTTTCTCGCTCTGGTAACGAGGCAAAGCGCGGCCTTGAGTTCCGGCACTCAACACGCAAAATTACGAAAATTTGGCGGAAAGTAGAGGATGAAAGTGTCTTAATATTAGGTTCCCTGGTTCCCACTGCCTATCCTGCTACGTGCGGGATGCAGCGTGAAGCTAAAAAAAATGATATAATTTCCCAGTTTAAAATTTTAAATGGGTACTTTCATTTGAAATTTTAACCTGTCCTAAGTAGTATGTAAAGAGTCATAACAGTCCACAGAAATGCAGCTGCGGGTAACTAGTACAGTATAAAATAAAAGCCAAACGATATAAGTTTAAAATTTTATTTATAATAACAATAGGGAGACTTAAACTATAGTTGACTATTTGCTATTTACTTAGTTATGCGATAACATGCCTGAAAATTGCTGAAGCAATATGAATACATGTTGAGATCCCGTTGAAAGATTGACCATCATTGTATAAAAAAGACGATAATTTTACTCGTACATTTCCTCGCCTCGATAGACACAGGGCGGCGCGGCGACTGCGTCCTGCCAATATCTAGATTTCAGGCGGTGCGTGGGGAACAATGTCTTCTAAACAGTAGGTTGTCTCTGTCACATTAGCCTATCCCGCTATAGGCGGCAGCGTAACAACAAATTAACATGTCCATCTTATTAAAAGTTCAATAAAAATTTTGCATTTGCTAATATTTACTATTTTAGGAATATTATTTCCATACTTCATTTTTATTTATAGCATTTTTATATATTGATGACAATTCAAGCTGTTTTCTCATATAATTTTCTAATTTATACATATTCGCCGCATTGTTTTTTTTTATGGAAAAGACACGGCAAACGAGCGTGCGGGTCACCTGATGGTAAG
>DWAP01001661.1:0-15217 GCA_018230625.1 Heliconius eleuchia
AGAGTATTGTGAGTGAGTAGAGCGTCGCTAAGTAGGAAGTTCGTAACAGAACAATAGCCTGTTTTACCGAGACATACGTTAATCAGCTGACAGGACTGACGGGACTGACAGTCGAGCGTGAGACACTCAGCGGAGGTAGCCACGAGATGTGCATATTTTCTCGGGGCGAGGCCATTATAGAATCAGAATCGGTGCACTCAGATTACACCGTGCGAAACTATGCGGGGACAAATTACATCTCCTGTTGCATTCTACTTTTACACAACTAGCCTGGTGCGGTATCTTCAGCTTTCACCTTAATAAATTCAACTTCTTCAAGCGATTTTTAGAAATATATTTATTTAGCGAATAACGTTCAGTAACTGCTTCAGATAAGAAACTCGACTAGTTTGAAAGTAATGCACTCTGTATTGATGGCGATATGAGTTAAATACAACTTTGTGCCTTATATAGGTTATCGGGAATTCCGGATGATAAACTTTATACTGGGCGTGTCGAAGACTTGAGTTTTAATTTCTAGTTAATAGTTTCTAGTGCTAAACGATATTTACTTTTCCAGGTTTGTGAAGACCAGGGTTGTCAAGAGGAAGTGTTTCCTTTGGCCATATCGTACCTGGATAGATTTTTGAGTACATGCACTGTCGGCAAGAGCCAGCTGCAACTACTGGGGACTGCTTGTTTACTGCTTGCCTCCAAACTACGGGAGCCAAGCTCTCGTGGCCTGCCAGCTGAGTTGCTCGTCTTCTACACGGCGAACAGCGTCACATTAACAGACCTTTGTGTAAGTATATAATAAATAGTTAAATAAATATAAACAAATTAACCACAAACATATAAACTATTCTAATATAATATATATCTAATAAATAAATTTTAAAGTACCGGTATGTATTCTTCAACGTAAAAAATCGAATAGTTGTATTTAATAAAAAAAATACCTTTATTGCTTAAACATTATGCGAGAATATCTTATTGTGGGAATGTAACTGTAATTTGTAACATTATTATGCGGCTAAGGTACACTTGTAATTTTGCTGAACTTCTTGTTAGAGTTTTTAAACCCTGAAGTACATTAACGCTTCACAGGCTATTACATTTCCACCGTACCTTAAATGGATTTAATTATTGACAGCACTTAATAGGGATGCGAGAGCGGTACTTACATTTTAATTATTATATTTTTTTTACTTTAACTGTTATTGTAACAATAATGTAGCTGGCTTGATTAATTTTAGCATTGTTTTATAAGCATGCCTCCATGCTCGGCGCTCCTTGCCACAGTTCAAGCCAGACGCTTTCGTGTCGTTCACTCGGCTGATTTCTAACTAACTTGCCTCTGAATAAGTGTGAGAGATCGGAATTCCAGATTTGTGACGGTACTATTTTTAATACGATAAAATGAATAATTTTATTTCAATCCACAATAGTAACGGCGCTAGAAAGTAGTTGAAAATTGTAAGCTTTTATTGGAGAGAAAGGACCTACGTTAATTCTTGTCTATATTTCGTGGATGCCACATGCAATTTACAATGTGTTATAAAAAAAACTATATTTACTTATTATTGTTTTCTGTCAACTTAATTAGTCGATTATTTAACGTTGTTTAATCTCTAATCATATATTAAGTTTAAAAATTGTATATTATAATATATTTCTAAGAGCTCAAAGCTCAGATTTATGGGAATGTAGTCTAGTCCCGCTCGTTGCTTAATTGCTAAGGGCGTTGGCATTCGCTCGGTTTCGTAATAACACGTGGTTATGTCAGTATGTTGGCGTGAATAGGCAGTATGTTACTTACTATATTAGTCATTATTCATGCGAAATGTTCTAATTGTTTGTTGAAACTAAAATAATACTTGGGTGACCTTGTACTAAGTGAAAAAATCAGCCCTGTATCCGGCACGCAGCAGGCTAGACGGGGGGAACCTAGTGTTAAGAGACTCTGTACTCCATTTACCAGCGTATTCTGTTCGTGTACTAAGTTACTATATAATTTCGTACGTTCAATCACAACAATGTACGTCGTCTGTTGCATTTCGGGGCGCGACGCGGCCACCCGCCGGGGCCCCGAGCGCCACTGTCGTTTTGCGTTCAGTAGATAATAAGTGCACCGCAGTCCGCACATCTTCGCGCGTCACATATTTTACTTGACCTGCTTGTTTTATGAAATGCATTCCACAGCTACACTACGTACGTATTATATTAATTAATTAGATATAGCTAGCGCAACGCGATTTGTTACTAATATGTCGGTAGTATCTTGATACCTGTACCACTTTTAAGCCTAGTAAGAGCGAGTATATCTTTAGAGAGTAGAGTGAATATTTCTTTGTTTCGGGAAATATCTGGAGATAGTTGTGGTCGATTAAGAATGAAGCACGAAGCGGTCTCGAAGGAGGGCTGGCCTGCGGACAGTGTCCCCTAACGAGTCGCCAGCCTTCTTGGAAACACCGGCGGACGAGAAGCGCGTTTCAATCAGACCAATTACAGCCGAAGCACGCTGCTTATTTTTCTCACGCCCGCGGCCGCCGGCAACCTTGTTCCTCGTCATACTACTAGCGCAATTTCTCATTTTTATATAGTACATATAATTGAAACAATCAATATTTTTTTTTGTCTTATCAAGGTTATCCTTTATTTATTTATATCTGTATAAAGGTTAAAATACCAATACAATTATTCTGTTTCGTTATAATAAATTGACCGAAACAAAAACTAGACCTTTTTGTTTGGTAAAAGCTATTGCATACAGTTACGAATTAGCGTATACTCTGTATTTACCAGGACCCTATCTTTAATAGGATAATTGCATTATCTTTTCAATAGGATAAAATTTTCTAGCAAATGTCTTGTACCTTAATATTAACAATAAATTCATTGTATTGTTAAGATTAAGGTACAGTGGATATTAAAACCCTTTCTACTTCCATCGTTACAGTGTTTTCAGTGTAAAAAATACATTTAAATATTACATTTATACTTCGTAGCATTTGCCGTAGCACCTCTACGCAACAACGTAGGCAGGTGAGCGTTAGGTAGATGTATGAGAAAAGAAATCAAAATGAACGTTTAAAAATGATCATTTCACAAAATGAATACCTGTTTGTGTATAAAGTAATATTATGTTTAGCAGTTTATCCTGTTGTAACGGTGCCGTCACACTCGGCGCTTAGATAATGTTCATCTTGTAGGAGAGGTTCATCCAAGTGCGACGAACGCTACCTACAACCGTAGCCCCCTCTATATAGAACTACCTATATTATGTTAATAGTATTAATAAAAAAAACTACGATTTCAATGGAATGCTTAAATTGTATATGAGTTGGCTTATTGGTTTTATCGAGAGGCCACGAACAGGGTAGAAGTGAGCAAAAAGAGGAGGCACGCTCCGGCATCCGCGCCATGCCCGGCGCAGAGTTCCCGCGCTCCTTGCGTCCATAAAACCTGTACATTCTCACATCCACACTGCGTTTATTATTATTGAAGCATAAATTTATGAGCCGTCGTACGGCTTTGTCAAAAGAAAATTCAATATCCCGTCTCAAGTATCTTTGCATAATGAGAAATTACTTTTACACAAACGTTTGCCGATTTTCTAAAGAATTTTAATGTAGAGTACATTAAAATCCACGAAAATTGTTAAATGCTACAACTTTGGTCTTTAGATGATGATGATTTAGGTCCGAAGTATAGATGATTCATATTAGACTAAGAGAAGTCATGGGATTTCTTTAATAACTTATTTATATGTACATACATATATTATAAACTCAAATATACATTTGAATGTAATTTCGAATAAAAGAATATTCTAGTTTAGGCTATCGGTAAGTCTTATATTGATACTTAATTTAAATCAAGTACGTCATATGCTAAATCAGTATATCAATATTATTATATTTTAGAGTTCTTATTAAATTTATCAAACTAATTGATATGTATTTTCATAATAAATCAGATAATACATACTTTTTTAATGCAACTAGTAAGTATAGTCACCACAAGTGATATCATTAGAGTATTGAGAAGAGTAAAAGGAAAAGGGTTGACGGGAACCAGTCGCATTCCACACGTGAAGTGACCTCGTCTACAGCGCTGCTTGCCAAACATGCTGTCAGCCGCAGCCACGTCTTTATAATGACCATCGATTGTGGTATCTTATAATTTTATTATGGGGATTCCTTTGAGCACCTTGATGTTATTTACGTATAACAATATGTTTTTGTATACTTAATTTAAGTATTTAGTCGTAGTAGAATAAAACATAAGTATTCAACACTGACAAACTTCATAGAAATCTAAATTGCTCATAAAAACCACTTTATCTTTTATCGCTATAATTGAAGATATTGCTATTAAAACTCAACAGTAATAAAATTTAAAATGGTATCCGTTGAATAAAACCCGCTCTATGCGGGCTCTGTCATACGTTTATTAAAAAAATGGAATTTTGCGGTTAACAAAGAGATTTTTTTACTTTATACAGTATAGACTTCTTTTAAAATTTATACACAAGTTAGAACTGCCATTTTTAAATTTAATAAACATAAAATAACTCATTTGAGCTTAGCTAGCAAATTCAGCGACAACATTGTTTTACAGGAATTTATCGATTCGAATGTTACGTAATACTTACTGTATAGTATGCCTGTCACGCTTTACGGACTCGTTTAGTAGTATTCAATTTCATTAGTGTTTAGTATTCAATTTCAATGCTGTAAAGTATTTTTTGGATCGACAGAACTATAAAGACACTAATAGGAAAGTAGCAGATTTTTATTATGTTAAAAGTAAGTACTTTCACATGCTTAACGAGATTTATTTGAAATGTATGTACAACTTGTTCCCGATTAATAACCGACTACACCATAATAGCGCAGAATATCCTTCCTGCAAACTCTATAATTGGTTAGTACGTGTCGTTATGGCGTCGTGACACCGCACCTATTGTTTGATTATAAAGGCGTCTCAGTCACACCGCACGATGAAATTGGATAAAGCATGGGAACCAACTGCGGAATTCAGAATGTGTAGCAGGCTGGGGCTGTTCGCATAGCTCGCTTTATAGGCTGTGACGTGGCTACGACTACTACCGCCTTCGTCGCCTAACCTGCTCCTCTAACGAATAACGTTCATAGATCTACAATACTTGCGGACGTCTCCAAAACACTCGATTAAATATCATAGTTATCATGTAAAATATATTTTTTTATATCGTAAGACGAACAGATTCTAGATAGACAACGTATCAATTTTCGTCTCGGCAACAGCGTCTGCGGTGAATACTTTATGAGCGCATTGTTTCCGAAGCTTTTCAGCGTTCCCGAGTCGAAAGAGACACGGAATCTTTTCAATTCGCGGTCGACCCGCATACTGTTCCGTGGTTACTGCCTCTAGTTTACCTGTTCTTTTTGTCTTCATAATGTATTAAAGTTATTTAATATAGCTATCCGTTAACGACATCATTTTAAACTTACGTCAAGTTCAATCTCTGACGTGAGACCAACTGACACACGATCCTATGCCGTGCGACTTCCAGTGATG
This sequence comes from Heliconius eleuchia, assembly GCA_018230625.1. Taxonomy (NCBI): domain Eukaryota; kingdom Metazoa; phylum Arthropoda; class Insecta; order Lepidoptera; family Nymphalidae; genus Heliconius; species Heliconius eleuchia. Next base: position 5,545 of record DWAP01001661.1, read on the forward strand.
AGACTTCATTCATTCACAAGCTCCTTGCCAAGTTCCAATAGGTTCTAAAGATTGTAAAATGCTGTACGAGTCTGAGCTCTAGTTCAATAGCGCTGAGAAAGCATATCGCCTGCGAGGAAGAGGCGAGCGAGTGCCACAGCGGCCGACCCCGCCTTTGAGTTAAGTAAACATCGAGTATTATCTGTCAACGGCCATGCACTGCCTCTCTGTGTCTGCGTGTGCGTGAACACTAAATAATCAAGTATTCACAATATTAACCATTCATATCGCTATTTGTGCTATGATGATACTGTCACAACTGTAATTATTTTAATATAGGTCGGCTTTAACGATAATATTTAATTCAACACTTATTTGTTAGAAATATATATTATAAAATGATTAATTTTATGTGTTAAAAAAAATAGTCTTGCAAAACATCTTATAAATCGACAATATTTAAAAAAATTACGTATAATTAGTTACTAAGAATTTTTAACCAGCAATTATTAGCTTGATCATGCAACAATGTGTGGGGACTACCTACGCGCAGTTCCGGGAAGTCGAGCAAAACGGCATGTTTACGATTATACACAGCGGATGTGGTGGCTGCCTTACTGCGTTGTTGTCGTAACCGATCAACACTTTCTTTCTTTAAATCTCAAAGTTCTTAATCTGCATCCGGACAAATATGTTAATAGAATGACACAACTACCTTTTATATGAGAGTAGACTCTCTTGGCGCATGTGGCACAAGTGTGTGACTGTAAACGTTGGTTGTGGGTTCGATCGACCGATAGAGCCATTATTTCCTCAGCCTACCCTGCTGTGTGCAGGATATAGCGTGAAGCTGATTTAATTTTCTATTATACTTTTTACATTATCATATTTTTTGTTACTTTTACTCACACATGAACAGACCGATGATGTCAATTACTTTATTCATTTGATCAGTACGAACAAATGTTGTCCACAGAGCTGGGAGCTGCTAGTGCTATCTAAGCTGAAGTGGGACGTCGCGGGCGTGACGGCGCACGACTTCTTGCCGCTGCTGCTGTCGCGGCTGGCGCTGCGGGGGCAGGTCAACAAGGAAATGGTCCACAGACACGCGCAAACCTTCATATCGCTTGCGGCTAGAGGTAAGCTTCTATCAAGTTTAACATAAAGTTATATGTTTATTTTTTTTATTATGTTTATGTTAATCCTTTTAAATTAATATGTATTTAATCTGTACAGTTATTTGTTTTCTATATAATATCTAAATAAATAGTAGCTTCAACGATTTAGTTTCACGTATTAATTAGCACTAGCTAGCGCTCTTCTATGTCACTGAACCTTACCATAATATCGGTGTATGTATTATGTGTAATTGTAAAAATATTCCATATGTTTTTTTTTTAAGATTTCTTTAAATTAATTTTATACTGCCAAATAACATATTTCAGTTTTATAGGTCTTATGAAGTCGTACTTTTCGGATTTATATTATATAAACGTGATATTTTCTAACTGGCATGCGAACACGACGATAGCGGATTTCAGATATCGGTAACTGCCAAAGTCGTTCAGATATATACATAGGTAATGAACGCAGGAATCTGTAAGGCACAGAAATGTGAATAGGTTTGTTTACATGTTTGAGGGTAGAGTGAGGGCGAGGGCGCGCGTGTGGTGCGCCGGCGGCGGCGCCTCCCACGCCGCTCACCCGAGCGCATTCCAGCACGCCTCGGGACTGCCTCCCCCCTCCCCGCTGGCACTCCGCAGACCCCCCGTATCCCTCATGGGATCATATGTTTTTATGCAACGGTTTTTGTTGTTCGCCGCCGCTGTCGGTTTTTTTTTGGCGGTTAAGTTCACGCTACAGCTCTTTTATTTCACTTGCACAGGGCTATTCAGATATCATCGCATACTTATCACGCGAAGAATACTTTTGTTTAGTGGATTATTCCACTTGGTTATATTCATAGAAACGATTTAGTAGATATAAATGATGATACTACATTGTTTCTACGAATGTTTCAACAGTTTCTCAAAGTATTCGAGTGCCATCGACCACTACAACGGCAACATCTGATGAATACATATTGTACATACATACCTCCAATACATACTAGCATCCTACAGCGAATGCATCACGTAATCAAGAGCGTATTATGTATCATTATTTGGATGGTAAAATTTATTGAGCAAAAAATAACTCTACTCTAATAATAGTAAATTCGTACTGGACTATTTTTAAACTGACTCATCCTGCAAAGTAATTTAGAGCAAGGTAAATTGTATGTCTTCGAGGAAGTTTGTACATTTTTGTAAATCTGACACAAATCTCTTTAACCTGCCTCTCTACGAAGCTAAAAATGATATTCTACTTGTTATTATTTAACGAAAATTCGATATAAAATATGTTCTATTTCGGGATCAACATGGACCCGCGTGTACCTTGTGTTGGCCGTTACAGTGCGGACACACCTAAACGTGGGGACGTTGGTGCGGGAGAACTCTTATTTGTTCCGGTGGCTATTACGTACATGTACTGCTGACGCGGCCTCGCAAGATCGTTCACCTTGCGAATAGACTCGCAGCGGCGCCCGCCCGTACTGTCCACGTTTATTGGTACCTACGTTTGATGTTCAAGGATAATACAATGATTATGTCATCAGGCTCTTGCCTACGACTTGCTATTGTAATTCTCCTTTTTACTTATACGTTTTATAAATACTTTAAGCACGTTTCTGACTATTTTAAACGAAACAATGTAACACAGTTAAACTAAAAAACCTTTTTTTTCTCTATATTGGCACACTACGTGGCTTTAGGTAACAAGCATTGGACACATGTTTCTGAACACGGCTTAGGACTTCCTATTGTTCCTATGGACGTTATGGCCGTTGCAATAGTCGAACCGGTCGTCGCTCCGTCGAGGCGGTAGGGCTTCGATGTTTGATTAACATCAGATTATGCAAATGCTTCCAATGAGCGGCCGCTCTCGTTGTTTCATCTCTTTCGTTTTGTTCTTTCCCTACTCGTGCCTTTATCTCGAGTACACCGCCATATGAAAAAAAACGACAGAAACCTTTTAAATGATGCTGAAAGACTATTCGACATTCGTATAGGAACTACTCGAATAATGGAATGTTTCTATATGATGATGAATTGTGTTCCATCAAAAAACATCGGGCATTGTCTAGAGATATAATTAAGTTGAATTTACGAAGTTTTTAGTACGCAACACATGAAATAATAAATATAAACTTGTAAATAAATTCATATATTATCTGGCTTAAACCCACTCGCCCTCCAAGGTCACTCAGCTGATTTTCCTGCTATATTATCACTTTATGTAAAACTAAGCGCTGCGGTTGGCGGACGATAATAAAATATCTGTAGTTCACATTTAATTAAGTCACTTAATAGAATATGTTAGTGGCAGCTCTAATTAAATATTATATCTAAACAGTATCTCATAAATATATATTAAGAAATAATAGTTAATTAAATTCTTCGTTGTAGCGCGGCGTCCCCCGCTTAAATTTAATGTTGTTATATAGACAAATTATACAAAATCTTTATTATATTTATATTCCAGTCTATATGTTAATCTGATTTATAAGCTATATTACAGTAAAGTTTCAGCTAAATCCGTTTAGTTATTTTTGTGTGTAAATGGAAATAACATCTATCCTCACAAATTTTGAAATTTATAATATCAGGATGAAGCAGGATTCTTAAAAGTATAGGTTAACTCTTATATACTTCCTACGTTTGATTAAATATTAATTATTTTACGGTACAAAACACAACTGGTTATTCAATACAAATCGGGCAATCCAGGCCCAAATAGGTCCACGGTGGAGCCTTTTTGAGAGGTATCTGTATACATATAATGGTTTTGCCAAAGCGAGTCCGTGAGAAATATTCCAGTAAAACGGGCGCGCGGGCGCGGGCCGTGGAATGCGGGCGCGAGGGCGGATGCCGGCTCCTTTGAGGCTGCACTCTCCAAAGCGGGACCAACAACCTGTGGGAAGGAGAAAGGAGCAATTCATTACCGGATACGTGTGTAGCCTCTACGCGCTAGTGCACTCTCTGTGGCTACGACGCGCGACGAATCGTTGTCTTCTGTCATTAACATTGAAGTAATCGTGTCGTGTATAGATTTTTCTTCATATCCGCTCTACATACGCGCGTACGCAGCCGGAGCGTATGACCTGGTTTTGGCCTGATATCGCATGGCAGTGTTCGTTTGTTATTCAAATCGTAGGTACCCGCGGCGTTTGTAACAATAGTACTGCATAATTATAGATTACTAGAGGAAAATTTTATCGTACTTATAACGTTCTTAGTGCCTTATTACATTTAAGTCTATTTTGTTACAGATTATGAATTCACGTTGTATCCCGCGAGCACTTTGGCCTCTTGCAGCATCGCTGCAGCGCTTCGCGGTTTAGGAGTTGATGGACACCTGTCACGTTTGCATGAACTTACAGGCATTGACTCGGTAAATAATTATTAGTTACTTTGTTGAGCACTAATTAATTATAACATTTATTTTTCTTTACTTGACGAGTTGTTATAATTGTACCTTTATTAAATATACAATATTTTTAGGACTGTCTCCAAACATGCTTAGAGCAAATAGAAGTGATGGTGCAGGCTGTGATCGAAGAGAGTCAAGTGACTGCCCCAAACGGGCAAGGCCGGGAGGCAGCGGCGTGGACCCCGCCTCCGACCCAGGACAAGGCGCACAGTAACGCCGCCACCCCCACTGACGTTAGGGACGTCCACTTTTAACCCACTGTTACGTGGTCCGTGGCAAATCTTGAAGCGTGAGGACTAATGCTTTAATTGCGGTGCATTAGTACGGAAATACTATAAACTAGAAGATTAGATAGAACGGTGCATCCGTGATCGAGGACTGATAGTAAGACTGACAAACGCATTGTGTTTAACGTTAGTTAAGGTACAACTCACTGCGTGCGTAGTCTAAGCAATGTTTATGTAAATAGTTATTATAATTATAAGCCCTCCGTGCTACTTTTTGCCTTTAATTTCAAATCAACCAACGATCTTACGGCAGGGGTTTTGCACATAAGGAATATCATAAAAAATACCACGTTATATTTTCCAGTTCTAGTTGGTATCTTGAAATTAAAATCTACCTCTTTATTTTTAAGGAAAAATATTTCAACTTTGCTTTACGTATTCGTCATGAAAACTAAAAAGGTTCTTAAAATATTAGTCTTAGTAAAATTGTGTATATGGGACCAAAGCAAATGACTTAATCACTTACATCATGATCGATATAACCGTACGTGATTGACACTTGACAATTATTTATTAAATATGATACATATATATATTTAATTACATTATAAAGTAAATTATATAACTATAATCTCTCGTATGATTCTAAGAAATAATCAGTTTATCTACTTGCTAGCTTAATTACAATCAGATTCAAAATATAATGTTCGTGTATCGGGGGAAGGCAATAAATTACGCTTTATAATTTGTAAAAACTATTATAATATATCTATAGTACATCAATCTATCACGGAATAAAAATTTAAAACCCACATACATTTCTCTGACATATAAAATGAATTATATAATATACGATAAGATAATTAGAAAGTAGACGAAGGGCTAAATGTTTTTGTTAAAAGATTATCTTTTGTTCCTTTTTGATGATGAATGTGTACCAACAATAATTTTTAGCATTTAAGTACCTAACATGTAATGTGATAGTGTAGAAACTGATTTAATTTCAGATCATAGTCACTTCCAGTCATAATATGTTAACTTAGGGGTACTATGTCATTGGCTTAATTTAGAAAAACTAAGAAAAAAATATGTGATTTTTGTATCATTGGTAAGTTAGGTGTATTATGTTTAGATTTTAATTTATATAATTGTTCCTACAACCATTGAACATAAAATATGCAATAGTCAAGTTCCATAGTTTTGTACTTAATTGTATTCTGAGAAAGAGGGGAAGTTGACACTATCTACCTACATTGAATATTGTGATATAGTTTCCACAGATAAATAATATTATATAGTGCTTAAGTACGGGTGGAGAATGCAAATAGTACGTGTTAAATGTAATGATATATTAGTTTATAAACTTTATTTTGTTAGTTGTTTGCTTGCATTTATATAAGCTAAAATGTTTATTGAACAGTCCAATGTCTTCCATTTCTATACATGATTGTGGCTTTCAAAAAAATATTTACTTTGAAACATAGACAATATATGTATAAGCCTATTTGTGTTACATATTATTTTCTACTTCAAAATATGTTTATCTAGCGATTGCTATGTAAATATAATAGTTATAACTGTAAATATATATAATGCTTTAAGCATGTGGTGCCATAAGTAACACTACTAAAGGAGTATTTGTATTTTAACAAATTTATGAAACGAGATAAACTTAAAATCCATATTTTTTTACCTAGAAATATAGAGCAGATATTTACTATAATTTGTATGGTTGTGGTATTGCTACCTAAATATATACATAGGGCCTTCATAATTTGACTATTGATAAACATATTTTATCTACGATATGAAAATATATAAAGTTATGTGGGGAAATATACGCCTTAAATGTATAACTAAATGCTTGTTTTAGCTTTTAGACTGGCTTTTCAATAAAGTAAGATAATAAGCTTGTTATGAAATAGTTATAATTGTAATGTTGTAAAAAAATCAGAATTTTCCTGTAATGTATATATTATATAGGTTAAAGGGTTATGTAACTCTGAACAGAAGTGATAATCATTTTTTTTATAGATGAGTCGATTTATATAAAAAAAAACTAAATTCTAGAGATGTATGACACGCAAAGTTGCAAAATTTTGATTTTTATGTGATTATTCAATTTTAAGTTACTATTGGTATTGTATGATCGTTGCGACTTGAATTGTAGATATTTAAAAACAAAAACACAATAAAAATATATAAAATTATTACGTTTTTTTTTCACATTTCTCTTTGCGTTAGCATAGAATTATATTTAAACATACGTGAATCACGTATTGTTCAATAACAAACAAGGTGAGCAGTCGACACTCACTGATTTTATTAAAATCTCAGTTTAGTAAAAGTTTACGCACACCTTTCGTAGTCTATTTATTTGCAAAGCAACAACTGTAAATTTTATTTATGTAAATATTTTAAGGTAACTCGACAGAGTATAAATAATATTGAAGTAGCAAAACAGGAATTTAATAAATAGCTTATTACAAATTTAATAAAAATAGCTAGCAACACACACATCCTAGTAGTACTACTAAAACAAAACTCACAAAAATAAATAAAACTCACTATAAAATTAATAACCATTTAATGGAAAACAAATTTACAATTTCATATACAATGACCGCACTTTGGATGTTTTTATTAATTTATTTACAGTGATTTATATTAAATTTGCATATAATAAGTATTAACATAAAATACAACATAGTAAACTACTATAAAGAATATTATTAAATAAAAGGCACAATACTTCTAATACATTACTGCTTTGAATACATAGAGTAAGCAAATCGTAGATGTGAGATATTACTGCACTCTATAAGGTAAAGTTTTTAAATTTATAAAAAAAACTAAAGTGAGTTAAAGTGAGTTGGGAAAAAATAAATGTGGAGTTTTATATCGATTGAAAAATTGAAGGAGGGTGCTATTATTTTAGTCCGGGGAACCACATCCAAAGAAATGTATAATGAGAAACGCTACTGTGGATGTCGTTCGTATTGTTGGCAAAACATTAAAATTTACTATTTTATTTTATATTTACTTTTCCTTGCATGTTCAAAGTCAAATATAGTAATAAAGAATTTGTCATTTGATTGAAATTTATTATTATTTAAATGCTTTGCTTACTCTATTCAAATACTATAACTATAGGTAATTTTATTAAATTTATAAAAATGGAATAAAACCGATTAATATAATTTTTCTAGATAGGAATAAAATTTCATTTAAAGCTTATTTCATTTCCCATGTACAGCTTTACGACCCCCAGATTTAATGCTAATGGCATCATTAGGATTTTTCGGGATTAGTTCAATTAATATTGAACCAACAAAAAGGTTGTAATATTAATTTAATTAATTCCGAAAAAGGCGGGCGATTTACGATCGGATCAAATCTTGAAATATCGATACACCAATAAAATAGCATACCTATAGAAATGAAACTGACAACGTAAAATATAATAGGGTTAAATCGTGCTGAGGGCGTCGTGGCGTAGCGTTACTCAGGGAAATGAACTATTTTCATTTTGTCTTACCTATAAGGAGAAAAATCGCGGCGTTGACTTCCGCCACTCAACACGAAACGTCTCGAAAGTTGTAAGGTACGGAGGATATTATCACTCCGTTTCCTCTGCCATGGATACTTATGCTGGGTAAAGCGTAATGCTAAAAATATATTTAGTATATCGACTAGGTGTCTTCAAAATCGTTCGTTCGTATTAATCATTGTTTATTGTCTTTCATACTCTTGATCGGTCATGGTTCGGTCGCGCTTTTCGTTGAATGAAAATATAAAAAATGGAAGCCACAAGTCCTTTCTTTTGGTGGATAATATAGCTTCATTATAATGTTGTTTAAGATAAGATCTATTAGTCATTACTGATAAACGGTCTCATTTAATACATAAGTAGCATAAGTAGTATATATTACTAATCGTAGCACCATATTGGAGAAATATGAACCGAAATTGAACTTTTTACCAATAATGAAAAAAAAGTAACAAAACATCTATAAAAAATAGAAAGCTAACAGAAAAATATAATAATAATAGTTGACAAAAATAAAAAATATTAAAATAATATATAAAGACGATATTGGTCATTTGGTGCAACAGCGACGTAAATGAAAGCTTGTAAGTAGTCTCACCGCATACAGTGACACATGCCACTTTATTTCTCAGAAGGTGCAATTACGTCATTATTGCACCAAATGAGCGATATAATGTTTACAATTTAACGATACAAGTGCAAGGAGTACAATTATTAACAACGTTTAAATAAACATTGTTTAATTGAACAAGAAGAAGAATAAAGCAGGCTACAGAACATAATTACAATAAAAGGAAACAAAAGATATTATTGAACTTCAATGTGGCACCTTTGACTATAAACGCGACGATCGTGGGTTCGATCTCATTCGGAGGACTGTTTTTTTTTTGTTTTATTAATAAGACAAAGGGCAACGTTTAATTCCGCTATATGCGCGATACAGCGAGGAGCTACAAAAAGAAAATAAAGATTTTATAAAAAAAATGTATATAGTGACATTTCATTTTAGTTCTAAATATACATAATACAATCTTTACAGAACCAAATGCAGTCTGGAACGTAAGCACTAATAATAATCCTTTCCTTTCCTATTTCATTTACATTTCACATATGCACTACTTTTGGTGTGCTCTTCCCGCGAAGCCAGTTTAGAAGAACAGTTGGAGTGCTTTGAGTGTCTCGTGCTGTAAATATAATTTATTATAAGTATTCAATTCAATTAGCATTAATAATGAAAGATTTTTAGCTTCGCAGTGTTTCCCGCAAAAAGCGGGGTGGGCAGAGAATACGCGGTGTTAACTTCCGCTACTCAATACACAATATTTGGCAATTGGGCCGTGCTTGGGGAACGGGGTGTTAAAATATTAGATTCCCTCTGCCTAAA
>DWAP01001662.1:0-15217 GCA_018230625.1 Heliconius eleuchia
TATATATATATATATACATATATATATACATATATACAGCTGGGTAGGCAGAGGGAACCTAGTGTTAAGACACTCTATTCCCTAATAATGTTCCGCCAATCTTTGCGTCGACACCAGAGCGAAGAAATGCAAATATAAATGTTAATATTTCATTTCATCGAATGGGATCGGACCCACAACCAGTCGATTTTACAGTCACACTTTGTGCTTCCACACCACGACTCGCCCTGATACCGTTTGTTATTATACAATATTTTATTAAAAGGGTTTATTTTTTTATAACTTTCAACAAAAGGTTATTTGTGTTGTTTTTCTTACTGTTTTTCAAAGTAATTTTAATTAAAGACTGGAAACTTATAAAAGTGGGAGTCAAATTTCATTTTTGTAATAAAATTGAAGCTTTAATAAAAATTATTGCTTATAAAATGTTTTTATATAAATAAATGAAAAAAAAAGTATGGAATAAAATAAAAAAAACTGCATCACGCATTCCGCATAGTATCTTAGCGCTCTGCGACCGCAGGCACCGCTTCCTCACTGGCCGCTAACATTTTGAGACATTGCGTGTTGAGTGGTGAATCTTAAAGTCGCACTTTATCTTCTTATATAACTAGAAAATGCATGTAAATAATTAAAAACGGAACTTAAAGCTACTCTATCATAACAGGGCGAACCAAAAAAAATGTAGTCATTTATGTCCTTAAATAACAAAAACTTAAAAAAATAATCGTTATAAAGCGTCAAAGAAAGACAGGGTATGTGCTAAAGCGTGATATAAATAACATAAAGTTCCAAGTAAAAGCTACCACTGCAGTAATGGCATATTCAGTTCACATATTATTATATAAGTCACATTTGAGAACATTCCCACTGTATGAACCACGCCACAAGTACAGCACCAAATCTAAATGAAACTACACGACTGTATTATGACTGTTTTAAGCTGACGCCGCGCTCTAACCGTGACAGCTGGAGCATTAAGCTATTCGTGCTCTTATTAAATACTAAATTAAAATTAAACTTAATTTTAAGTTACATTTAATTATTGTATAATAGAGCCAGGAGAGAGCTCCTCGGTAACACGTCATAATGAAATATGAACGTACATAAGTGTGATACATTCGTGTAGAGCACATCTGAACTGACAGCTTTATGTTGAGCTTTTGTTTTTGCATTTATAAGGAACTCTCTTTTATCGGCGGTTTTTTCCAGCGTACAAAATCGTATCACCTATTGTTATACAAATAAAATATTATGAAACAAATGAAAGTATGTGTTATATTTATTTTATTAGTTTAATGTATTTATTTATCTTGGGAAAATATTAGTATTTTAGACTTGTGGTGGTGAGGGTGTCTTCACGCTAGTTCACGTTTGCCCTACTGTATACGACATACAGCATGAAACTAAAAACAATATTTTTTAAAAACATCCTTGCTAGAAGTAATTAATTTATATAAATAGATCAAAACATACCAAATTAAAGAGAGACGCCATCGCGTCGCAGCTGAAAAGTATTTACCTACACGAGGGTGAGGGTGTATACTGTATAGGGTAATGGAACACGTCGTCGCATATTGTCTTACCATACGAAAAAAACGAAAGAGTTACATATATAAACAATACCTCGAACGGTCATTGAATCATAAAATACTAGTTCTATATAAAATGGGTAATCACAGTGGAGAAAATCCTGTGGCATAGGGGACAGACAGATAGCGTTTGGCGGTAATCGAGATAGATTCGTATATTAAATTATTTACATTTTTCATTTAGCAATCAATGTCTCTCTGCCTACTGTGCTGTTTGCGGCACATACTGACATACACAGCGTGAAACGGAAAACAAATGTGCACTCTTGAAATATACTGCTACCACGCCGAAGCTACAAGTTAATAACTTGCAATAAAAATCCAGAAAAATCAAGTCCTGGTAACCTTAAAGCCTTATTGTGGATTTTCAATATTATAGTAATGTACATTTATTTACTCATTTTCACTACCTTAAAAGCAAAAATACCTCTGATAATGTAAATGTGAGTCGTTTAATGGACGTCGTTTAATCAACTTTTATATCATATAAATAAATTTTCGATTTTAATTCTATGACCTCTGCATGAAGCCTGTAAACCACAGCGATCATTCAACCTGGCGCTGTTAAACGGCAGGTTCTGTACACCAAGCGGCTACGGCGTAGCACTTTCGTAGCTATATCGTAGAACATAACGACCAACGAAGTTGTAGCAATCTCCTTGAAACTAAACTTTTATCATTATTATCCTTATCTACATTTGTGATTTTAAAGACCGGCTTTAAACCTTTATCTTGTACGTTCTACAAATAAAATTATGATTTTTAGTGGTTAGATCACTTAAGTACTAAGTCGCACGACACCGTAACACTGTTAAAGGTAGATGTTCAATTTCAATTCCCACGCCATAAATTACGTCTAAAATACAACGGACGCCAGCGTCTCATTGTGGTGGTTTTGTCTTGTTACCAGAGAGACGAAATGAATTTATAATAAAACATACTATAAATCTGATATGCAAAAAAAACAGATTAGGCAAGTAAAAATAGTGAAAGACGACGGTTAAAAATGGTGAATTTTAGACAAGTTGAAAAAAAATGTTAAGCCAAGTTTGAGTCGTTTAAAAGTTATTAAAAACACACCGTGACTATCAATAATTTGAAGGGTATTTTATCATTAAATTCTAGAAACAAGTAAAATTTCGGCAACGACTGTTTGCGAAAACGAAAGTTTTAATGAAAATAGCTAACGCTCGGCAAAGTAAAGTTTATTGGAGTAACATTTAAACAAACTACTAACGCGGGAGACAGATGTCCGCCGACCGCCGACACTTTGTCCCGGCGCCGTTTAACACGCGAGCTACTCAAATTGTTAAATAACTACTTTAATTAGAAAACCTATACATTTGTCTTAAAATTACCTATTCCTGTGCATATTGCGTGATATAAAACAGCATGTAGCCTTCCTCGACCTATGAACTATCCAACATAAAAGTTTTTTTTTCCCATTTTAACCAGCAGTACCTGCAATTAGTAAAATCTTAAGATTTATCTGTAATATTAGAATAGTTATTTACTTAAAAAAATACTGTGGTATTATAAGAATGAACGACTGCAGCTTTACTAGCATCATTCTTTATTTATTTGGAACTACGTCTTCACAGTGGGTGGTGAATGAAATAAAATTGCAAAGGTTATAGAAATCACGCACACGAAGTTGCGAGCGACAACTAATATTAAATCAGTTTCTGAACCAATGTCGGTTATCGGTCGTCTCAAATCTTCACATATGACCCGTTATGCTTTTACGTAAGAATATAAATCGCAATATTGTATATAGTAGCGGTACAAACCCGCACGTACTAATAACGTAATAGAGATGTACCTCTGGTGTCTTTACAGTTTTCATTCAAGACCTCTTTTTCTGGCGCACAAAGAACAAAAGCTTATTTAAGCTCTCTTTACGACTGGTCATTTCTTTACTCGATTTAGTGTATTAAATTAAATATTCTGGATAAGGTTTTATTACAGTCGTAAACTTGGAACGAATTGTTGAATTTGTAACACACGTACAGTGCAGTGCAGGCGATACGCAGTTATAGTGCTGGCTCTGTTAAGCGCGGCAGCAAAGTGTGATTGTGTTTCACGGGTTCTAATCTTAAACGGGTAATACATATCATTTTTATATTTAAATAACATTAAAATTAGTGGCAAAAGCTCACACTGAACTCGGGGGAATGGATTATTTTCTTTTGGGTGTTGAGTTCGTCGACTCAACCAGTAAAATCTTGAAAATTGGACTATGCGTGGGGAACAGTGGTACTGACACAACTCTCCCTCTGCCTGCACATAGCAGATATAAAATGATGTTAAGTATTTTCTTTTAGCTTCACGCTGTCTCCCGCACGCAGGGGAAACCTAGTGTAAAGACATTCCGTTCCTTATTTTCAGCCCAGTTTTCGAGACATTGCGTTACATTTTGATTTTTATGTAATAAATTAGTGCCGCAGTTGAAACAGATCTAACTGAATACCTTAATTTTGGTTAAAATTTCATCCAAGTTATTGTTTTGGGTTTAGTCACCGCTAGAGTTAATGAACTATTCATTTAACTGCAGACAAGACAAGGTGCGGCGTTGTTTTGAAAGGGCAAATGTAGTCTTGACTCTTTGTCTGCTCTGCCTACCACACAAGTATTGTTATGTTATAATGATAATTGTGATATTTTTGACGTGTAAAATGTATTAAAAAGTAGCTGCAGTATTTAAATATACTGGTGCACAATAATCTCTCAAAGCTAAATAATTTCAATGTACATACACGATGATTTAAAAGTACAAAAGCGACACTTAGCGAGGTGTCGCGACTCCTTAATGTGTTTATAGGTTACTTGCGGAACCCCCGCGGACACTCACTTACTGTAGCGTGTCGTGCTGACATGGTTACTTTCCTGAATTTTATTATTTATCGGAATATTTTTTGTTACGTGCCTAGAGAATGCTTGTTACTTGGTTGTCTAAGCACGATGGTCGCTAGTCTGGTATCCATGTGAACCTTAAAATGTATCATGGAGATTTTGTTTTCCTGTTATTCTCGGTACTCCAAGGGAGTACTCCAGTTCATAAGGAACCTTTATACCGCACTTATTTCATATTTCCAAGTCCAATAGTTAATAGCTGTATTTCTGTTGCTCAGTAACGGAAGAGGTAAACACAAAAGGTAAAGACAAGTAAAACAAGGAACAACCAACCAAATAGATATTTCATTTAGACAATACAATGAAAATGGACTTGCTTGCGCAGTTTAATGATTTCTGACTGGTGATGTGTTTATTATATGTTCATTTCAAGTGTTTGGATACTAGGCAATCTCTATTTATTTCGCAATATATGAGACATACTCGCTAGGTTATAAAAAAAATCTATAAGTAACCGCATACCGACAAACATTTTCCATTTGTTTGAACAAAAGAGTCTGTAAAGATATATTGGTGGCATTAGGCGTATTTTTCACCCGACTGTGTATTCGAGGCCTATCGTAGCGAGGACGTGAGCGCGAATATAAATACTGTATTTAGCCTTTCTTTTATAAAACACCTACTTCTCGTCCTAGATAATGCTGCCATATTTTTTTCTTCACTTTAATCACTTAAACGTTTTTTTAATAAATACCTGCAATATACATACAATATATTGACATTGATTGAGTTTTTGCTTCGCGCTGTATCTCGTATATAGCAGAGTAGACAGAGGGAACCCAGTCTTAAGATATTTTAATTTTCGAGATATGGCGTGTTGATAATCTTACCACAGAGAGTGAATGAAAATAAGTCATTTAAGGGAACACGGGCGGCGCGGCCCTTACACTGCTGAGTTTTACACAAACATTGGAACAACGTTGCGCGCCTCACGTGTTACAACTCAGATGGAATAGAAAACGCATAGCGTTATCTCGTCTATTAATAAGATAATTTTAAAGAGAAATTACTTAACTATATTTTCGATATACTTTTTTAGCTATGCGGAATACAGTCCCGCACATAGGAGGCAGAAGGAGCCTGGGAAACTAGGCTTAAGACAATTCTGCTAGCAGCGTCTGCGTCTTAAGCGACAGGGAGTATTTTAACTTCTCCATTCGGACACATGAAGGTTAAATTCCGCCACTACCCAATGTTTTAAAAATGAAACGGTAATTAGGAAACAGATCGCTTATTATCGCTTAACGCTTTGTTCTCTGCTTGCTGTGCGGGATAAAGAGTGACGAAGACGTTTTAAATTCACTTTTTACAGCGTTACTTGAGACCTCGAGGGCAGCACCTGGACGACAGGAGCGTGCGTGAGCATAAAGGCACTCTGCTTAGACTAAACGCTTGTCTTGCCGCTTTCACTTAACCGTTTAAGTCAAAAGAACTTAAAATATGTACGTACTATGAAGTGTTTTTCATTACTTTTCACACAAAACGTTCCGTTTTTCTTGAAATGGGCAGTGACATTCGGAGAAATTATTGTATTTGAATTGTTTTCCTTTCTTCGTTTGTACATGAAGCGCGTCGTTAAGTTCCGTCGCTCAACACGCAATGTCTCGAAAATTACATGGAAAGCAAATAACGGTGTGTAGTAGTCTAGGTGTCTCTGTTTATCCTGCGATGTGCGAGAAAAAGCGTAAAGATGTTTTTTTTTAAATGAGTACTTGATTATTTTGATTACTTTGTTTAGATAGAGAAACATTAAAATGAAATTAATCGTTACTTTAGTTCCACATTATATTTTATGGTCTATGGTCATAGTACCTATCTATGGGAACGGAGTGTTAAGACTGATAACAGGTTCCTTCTACAGCAGGATACTGCTATCTGCGGGATACAGCGTGAACTTGAAGTCAAGTTAATAGAGATATTGCATAAAAAATATTTCATAGCCAATCTATCATACTGTCGCAATATCGCATCGCTTGTCTAAACCAATATAGAAATTCATTTCTTTGTAACGTAGCAAATGATTCACCCGAACGTCGACGCAGCGGTCCGACGAGCTGCCGGGAATCCAATTAAAAACTCAATTAGCATTACAAACAGTCGCGTAGTCTGAGCGGCGATCGTGGAAACGTACACTATAATGCTCTTCGATAGAAAACTTCTGCCGAACGAAAACTATGTCCGAATTGAACTCGAAACCTCTGCTTTGGTAATTCCGATATGTCTCATACTCGTAGTTCTAGTTTAGGCATTTAATGAGTAAGTCGGATTTATGGCGTCTAAATAAGACGAGCGTGTAAGTAGCTTATGCTTTAGTTTAGTTTTAATTTGTATATTTTTTTTTTGTGATATTTTTTTTATTTATTTTTGTATAATTTCACTGCTATTGCTTCGAGGCCAGTCGTGGTGTAGTGCCACAAGCGTGTGTAAACGTGATAGTTGTGGGTCCGATTAGCATTCGGGGAATGAAATATTTAATATTTTCATTTCACTCTGGTAAAGAAGCGAAGCGCGGCCTTCAGAATTCAGCGGAAAGTGGAGAACGGAAGTGTCTTAATGGGGAAGGAGTGTCTTAACGCTAGGTTCTCTTTGCGGAATACACCCAAAATCTATTCTAAATTCATCGTAAATCTATCAAAAGTGCAATTTAACCTGAGAATATTACTTAAGTGCTGCTAACAGTATTTTCGTTTCTTAAGCAAACGTTTTACAAAAATTTAAATGAACTTATAAACTACTTGAGACAAATTCAAAGAGCAGTGCCGGTTTAAAGTTGAAAACAATCAAATTAACTTCTCCACTTTTGAACATAAACTTCGCCGCATGTTAACAAGAAATTTGTCAAGCAAAAAATACATTTCCCATATCGAAAGAAAAAGTATTTTTATTTTATTTTTTTTTTCGCTTAACTACGTTTCACCTGCGGCTTCGCCCGAATACCACTTCAATTGAAAGTATTTTAGTAAGTCATGCTCTATACACTAAATAATAACAGTCTAAGGCATTCCAACACCGTCACTGTGAAAGGCAAACAATGTAAACGCCAGAACATCACAGACCAATGCAAGACAATAGGTCTCTAAATAGTTTCGAAGTAAGCTCTACACAATCAATTCAGCGGAAACAATAGAGTCATAAAGCGGAGTGTTGCAGTAAATTTCATAAGATTTACTCCCCATGGCTGTAGTCCCTGCCTCCCTGTCGTAACGGACCCTTCCGAACTATTTACATGTTTGAGTAGTATCCCAGTGGCGCTCGGATCCTTGTTTCGTATTAGTTGTGTAATACTTAGTGCCGAACATTAAACAGTTTAATATTGCATGAGGTTTAATACTGTATTCTTGATACAATAGAAACTGTTTTATATGAATACTGCTCATCATTTCACTAGAAGCTAGGTGAGATTTTACGTCTATGTAAGACATCTCTGTCCTTCGTTGTTTCTTATTTACATATATTTATACTTATACTTTCAATGTCATCCATCCATCTCTTATGTGGACGTCAACGTTTCTACATTTTTTTGCCCCGAATGATTTGGCTTGCCCATTTCAACTTAAGTTTCTTGACGGTAACAGAAACATATTGAGTTTCAATGTAACTCTTTATTAAATCTGTTCTGACTCTTTCTTGAAATCGTTTCCCGTTAAGTTAATATTGTGAGGTACCATGTGTGAGGACGGGCAGTATGCAACAATATAATAACAACTGAATATACTAAAATTATTCAATACAAACTAGTACCGCTATAACTTTTTTTTTATACATAAATATTGATTATACCTAATTCATTTTAAAAACGATGTAATTCTTATTTAATACATTTAAATAAAGAAATGAACTTAAACTAAAATAAATATACTCACAAAAGTCTTATGCGTTAGCTAGTTACCGATGTAATGACTCCGCTTCGCTATCAGCAACTCGCTCTACATACTCGTATATAAACTTATTCATTTTGCTTGCATTTCTTGAACGAGCCAATATCAATAGACGGCGCATGTATTTCAATGAAATGTTTTTTTTATTTCTTTCTTTTCAACAAATATTTAAATCAATATATGGCGAAAATAAAAATATTCTAAACGTACTTTTTTTTAGTTTCTCGCTGTATTCCGAGTGTTGAAGAGTCGGCAGAGGGAGCTCAGTGTCGAGGCACTCCGCTCCCCACTGTCCGCCGTCCTCTCCTCTTCTTTATTAACATGTCAACTATAACATCTAAGAAATTTAGACTACTTATAATAACCTCTACAAAGTTCGAGCTCCGAGCGGAGTCCACACCGCTAGTGGCACTTGCTTTATAAAAGCGTCACGTCTTATTTATTTTTAACTATATAGCTACATATCTATAGCAGCTTATATAAATTTTCAAAATAAGCTTTTCCAGATATTGTACTGAAACCCAGAACTGTCACTTGTGATATACAACATGGCATGTGCAAGCTTCTATTGTAATTGTAATATTTCCAATACAGCACTACACCTCCGTACCACTTCTATATTACTATTCCTCGGCCGCTACTTTATATGAGTGGACCTTAAGACGTAAAACGAAAAACTCCTATTGACCAACTTGCGCTCCCCTATATTCCACTATATAACTTATTTAGGTGCTAAATTTAGATTTTCCGAGCTCCGTAGTTTCGTCTGTGCATTGTTTATCAGTTGTCAGTCAGTAATGGAAGAGTTTAATAAAGGTAGGTTATATGTATGTACAAATGTTTCCGTAGTTTTGTTCGTTATGTTCACAGAAAGACCAAATAAGTATAAAACTGTAACTTCAAAAGCAACATGAACGATCGCGAACAATAGACAAAAGGCTGAATGTAGAGTATAAAAAATGTAAAAAAAATATATTTTTTTAAAAGTGCATTTGTTAGAGAATTACCGGTTTTTTTTCTGCTAACTTGTTAGTTTAATTGTTAATTTTAAATGCTACAATAGAACTGGTGATTTCATTTTCATATACGAAAAATTTATTGTGGAATGAATTTTATGATAACTTACGACAAGTTCTTACGGCTCAGGAGCCATCTCTTGTAGACAACTTTTAGGGTGAAAAGAAGCCGTAATGGCTTCTATATAGCACGATCCGCGATCAAGGGACCACCGGTGGTCTATAGACAGACCTTCCATACCTTCCTTCGTTTGGTATCTTAACTTAAAATTTAGAATAAATAATAAAATTACAAGAAAGAGCAGAGAGTATTTCAGCGGGAGTGCAGTACCGCGGTATCGCACACTGGGTGTAGTGTAGTTGTCCGACTTACTATTTGCCAACTCTACTATATAACTATATAACGTTGTGCCTAATTTACAAAAATGTACAAGGTTTGCCTGATTGGACACGTGGATTTTTTACCTTCACGCCGTTTTCCCTTTATAGCAAAATAAACAAAGCTCAGTGTTAAGACACTCCGTTGCCTACTTTCCGCATTATTTTCGAGATAGTGCCTATCGCGTGGAACTCCACAATGCCTTTTGTCCACCATTGATACTGGCAACAGGGAGTTATAATTTTAATACAATCATTCGAGTGAAGATCGAACCCACGGCCGTTGACAATCACCATAAGCAAAAACACACAAAATAAAAACTATTAAAAAATCTCTTCTAAAACTTGCTTGTGTGTAACGTAATACATTAATTTGTTCACTCAACGTCGATATCCGACGTCGCATAAATCTATCCATTTGAAATATTACAAGCCAAGAAAGTTTGTAGAATTATTTCAATAAAGTTGCTGGTTCACTGCCGGTGTTCTTACTCCGTATTAGTATATTACATATGAAATGTTATGCATATTTCAAAGTCAGAATACCTTTTTTTATTAAACATGTTATCTACACTAATATGTTATAGGTAAAGAGTTTCTAGAGGTTGAACGCTCTAATCTCACGAATTACGTACTGGTTCAAATTGGCAAATTATTTTTGTTTACTTTTATAAAGGAAAACTTACTAAATTCTATTCTATTAACAGTTTCGATGTTCCCCATAAACCTGCGGTCAGAGCTATCTCGGGCACTTAAAATCTGTCACACATATATGATACACAACTGCAAGTCATTTTCACGTCACCTTACTGTCGAAGCCGCGAGAAAAAAAATAGTACAAAATAGAGAGATAAAGAAAGTGGGGAACAGATGTGTCCTGATGGAAACGGAGACTCTGAACACTGGATCATCTCTGTCTACTCCGATATGTGTGAGATACAGGTGATAGGATGAAAACAATGAAGCAGATAGAACCAGCGGATTTATATGTCTAACAAAACCACGGAGGCAGAATAGAAGCAAACAAAATAATGCACCGACTCAGATTCCAATTAAAAATGTTGTTTTTAAAAATAACTTAGGATATGCGAAATTTATTTATAACAATTTTTTTCCATATCACTGTGTATTCCGCATTTGACAGGATAGGTAAAGGAAACCAAGCATTAAGATATTTTTTTACGTTCGTGTGAATGGCGGAAATCAACGCTTCGCCTTATCTTGTTACCAGACCAAGGAAATGAAAATCTCACTCATTCCCCTGAGTAGCTATCGAACCTACAACTGTCATTTGCGTTCAGATAAGACATTACTAAAAGAATATTAATCTAAAAAGCTCTCAATAGATAGAAAATGATGTTATTACGTAGCACGCCGCGCCGCGCCGCGGTCACGTCGCGGTCCGAGTCGAGTTAAAGCTGGGCGTAAATGCTATATAATGCTGATTTATTCCTTTAATGCGCAATATGTCCTTCCTAACACTTTACTGTTTTGTACAAACGCATTTTTTTGTATGTTCTTTGCTTATGGCGTTCCGAACGTGCCAGTTCACTTCGCCAATGTCACGCTGTGCGGAGAGAAAGCACACGAAAGAAATCGTATGGTGAAAATGTTACATAATAGAAATTGAAAATGCATTAAATGTTAGCTTATACTCGTAGTTGCATGTATTATATGTAATATATTTACATAGACACTCTAGACACAAACATTAATAAACATTGAACATTAAGGGGTCGGGTTAATATATTTTCTTTTTTTAAATACCTATTTTAATAGCAATATGTCAAAGTCAAAAAATATGGTAACAAAGCCCTGAATGATGTAAACAGTGTTCAAAGATATAATCAGCATAGATAAGATTATACTTTTAAATATTGAAGTAACGTAAAAAAATTAAATCCACTTATATTTTTGTGCGATTGTTATTTTATACTTCTGTAAGAAAATTGGTGAAGAAAATAATAGGCAAATGCTAAGTTACCCTGTTCTCATGTTGGTATTTTATTCAAAATATACTATTAAAAGCTTTCTGGAATAGAAAAAAATATATACAGGTAACAAGTTAATTTCCATAAATTTAACCATATATTTTCATTTGTATGAAGTTGTACGTTCGCAGAAAACATTATTTACTGCGGCAAGAACTTCTTAAATATATTTTAAAAGATCCTTCGCTGGCTGCCAAGTTCCCTAACTCATTTAAGTCAACATGTGAGAGTAAATAAATATAAATAAAACGCACGGACAGACGTCGAAGGAACGTGACTTTATATATCAGTAGCCTCCGACACCGCCAGTGCAGTTGGAATATATCTGATTATAGGTTAAGGGAGTGAATTTGAAACTTTAAATTGTATTTTTTTTAAATATTTATATGCAATTCTCCGCTCAGTTTGATAAAGCGTATTTTGAATAAATTTGAATAGCCACTCACCGAGACTCAGCACTACCACCACCTATCCAGCTGTGTACTGTATAAAATAAAAAGGTATCAACAATTATTATCACAGTAAAGCATAGCGAGCGAAGTCACGGGCAATATTCAGTTTAGTGTTAAAAGAATTAGTACTTTTAACGCAAGTAGACGAAGTGAAGTAAAAAGTTATAGCAATTTTCATGAGAACTTCACCAAAACCCCCGACAGGTGGTAGTTTAAAAAAGCTAACTTGATTATTTAGTATGCAATGTTGTTGCATAAAAATTAAACGCTAACGATGTGTTATGAATTTTCATGAATTTTTATCATATAACGTGTTATTAAAGTACAAGAGCAGTGGAGACTTATGCAGCAGTGGGATTGTTTCTGATTGTAAACGCTATGATTGGGCGTCCGTTTCCTCCGCGTAAAATGAAACGTGGCGTTGAGTTCCACTCAATATCTGGAATGCGGGAGAAAGTGAAGAACAGAGTGTTGTAGTAGTTCGTCTACTGCTATGCGTAATAACGAAACTAGAATAGAGTCTAAATCAGGACCTTTTAACTTCCGTCCAGGCGCTCTAACCAATTTGTTCTAAGTTCTTATCGAGCTACGTCGGAGCTCGTATACAGCGTATACAGCGCATGACACGTTCTGAGTGCCCGAGGTAACTCGGACCGCAGCGCGGCTACAGCGGGTTACAGAGAAACAACAAGAGTCGTGCAATATACCTTTCTCGATAGATGGACAATCCAATACATTATTTTTTTTATACTGCGGTAGTTACTGAGATTGGCGCATTTAAACAGAGTCATCTTCAGTTCTATCGTATCAATTAATTAATACCCAGTATTGATATGTTTCTTTCTTATTTTCGTTGATTACTGTACTCAAAGATTGCTTTATCGACGTAATAGGATAGAGCCTGTTTGTAAGCGCGACAGCTGTAGGTATAAAAACATTTTTACTTCTTGGTGATAAAATTAGTAAGTGTAATTAGAAATTAATAATTAGTAAAAAAACCACCATTTACCGTTAGCGAGATATCCTCTATTCGATATCAGTTCTTTTTACAACAATTACAAATAGTTATAAATATACTGTTATAGTCGGACTAAACTACATACTCTGGGAGCCCCTTAAAACATTGTGCCCCTTAATCCATCTCGAGCTGATCAAATACTGCCTTTTATATAATTTAGTAGAGAGGCCTGTTGTGACGCAGGAGCATTAGCGTGCAGTAACGCTGCAGGTTGCGTAAGTTCGATTAACACTCGAGAAAATGAAATATTGAATATTTTTATTTTCTCACTCTGCTTGACTTCGGCGGAAAGTGGGGACCGGAAGTGTCTTAACACTAAGTTTCCAGGTTTGCTTTCGAATCAAAGTACAGCGTTACTATGACAAGTTACTAAAATACTTAATATTATTATCCGTAAATATTGCAAGTAACAATTGTGAAATACGGTAGATTCATACAAACAAAACGAAATAAAGGTAGACTATATTAATATTGAATGAAATGAATTGAATTAATATACATGAATCATACCAAAAACTTGAATATACTCTGTCGATATAAATCTCTTTATACAATATGTTTGTTTCCTGTGCCGTATGCTATTATCAGATTGTATAAAAGATTATGTTTCAAAAGAGTTTCCGTTAAACTGATAATACTGTCCTTTTCATGTTAATTAAGATGTGTATGTAAAAGGTATAATAAACAAGGTAGTAGCATTTATTGATAAATATATACATAAAGCTTACAAAATTATGGTCAGAAGGGTTCTACGTCTTCCATGAGGTGCGGGTACAAATACCTAAATTATTATTTTGTTTGTTTTCTAAGGAAATATTTATCTTTACTAAATATACATTTAATAAAAAATAAAAAAAAACACATGAATATTTGGCACCAGCTCATGTCTTCTAAATGACTGAAAATTAAAGTGAATAATATTTTGACACTAGGCTTCATGTTTTTTCTCGCAAAGCTTGGTGGAAGAGGAAACTAGTGATGTGACACTCTGTTCCGCATGAATTGTAATCTTCAGAATTAAACGTAGTGCTCTGTTGCTAGACAAAGCACTACCAAGCGAAGAAATTAAAACAATTTAAATATAATCATTTCCCCAAGCTGCAAAGGAACCCACAACAATCACAGCTACAGTCGCCGTCTGTTCTTTGATATTTAAAATAATTGACCTTTTAAAATAGTAAATGAATAATATACCTACTTCAGTTTTTTTTATCTCAAGTTAACAAATAACTTATATCTCAATTGTTTCTCTAAAATATTATGTTCCTGAGGGCCAATTGAACAATAAATAAGAAATCGAAACAGAAATCCAAGCTTCGCGTTATCGATTGTTACTACTATTGTGAAAGACGCGCCGATATACAGAGATGTTATAGTTTCTGTTCCCCTCGGGAGAGTGCGTGATTGATGACTCCTGACTCCCGACCAGTCAAAATTTCTTATACATGTACTAAAAACTTATATATTTCAAACAAATACGAAAATTCCTCTTAGATCTGCTCGATTAGGTCAGATATGGGTGTGTTCTGTTCAGTGCCCCTGCGCATAATATTAGCGCACGTACTCGTACATGTTCGGTTTCACTAAGTAATAATGATAATTTTGATATTTTAAGCTAAATACGCAGTAACAAAAATAAAAACTATTGAGTTATATATTGTTAATAATATCTCTATATATAATAAGAGAGTAAAAATATTTTGTCTGTACATTTAGTAATTATGAATGAGTGGATAGAGGGACACTTAAAAAGAATAATAGAAAGTAAAAAAATGTTTCTTTGAATTTCTTGTCTGTCTGTCTGTCTATATGTATGTCCACATTTTTCTCTGAAAGTACTGAACCGATTTACTTGAAAATTTCACCAATTGTCCAACTAATTCCTTGAGTTCATTGAAATTGTCATTTCAATGAACTCAAGGCATTAGTTTGCCTGCGAATATTATATAGCAATCGCGCTGGTAAGATTCTTGGCTAAA
>DWAP01001663.1:0-15209 GCA_018230625.1 Heliconius eleuchia
CTCCAGAATTCGGCAGAAAGTGGGGAACGGAGTGTCTTAACACTAGGTTCCCTTTACCTACCCTGCTGTGCGCGGGATACAGCGTGAAGCTGATTTATTTCTTTTATTTTATTTATAAAAAAAAACTTTTTTTAGCTTTACGTTACATCTGCCCTCATATCGTCGTGTAAACGTAGAGAACTTTGCGTGAAGACATTCCGCTTTGTCTTATTACCAGAGGAAGGAAGTGAAAATAATCCACGTACCCTAATGGAAATCGAACCCACAATCGTGGAATTTACAGATACACCTAGTATGCAGATATGTGCAAGTTTAAAAGTAAGATTCGTACTTGCATCTGTTGGAAAACATGCCAGCACTCTAGGAATTTAACCCTTTAAGTTATAGCTTTACATTAACGAAAAACACTTAGCGCAAGTTATTAAAAAATTACGCTGTATTCTACATATAGCAGAGTAGAAAGGTGTAACATAGTGTTATAATACTCCGTTCCTCATTCATCGTCCAATTTTCGAGACATCATGTGTTGAGTGAAACGGAGCAGTACTCAACGCCGTGCTTTTTTGTTTCGCAATAACCCTCGTTCTGCCAAACATACAAATGAAAATATTTAATTGTTTTTTCCCGAATGCCACTGCGCATCCTGTCAAAGCGTGTATTATCTAAAAGTGATCATCTCTCTAATAAGCTAGCACGCGCTTATATCGACACTTCACTGTACTTTCACCTTGTTGAATTAAACCAGGAAACTAGTTAATTCCTATCACACACAACACAATCACAAAAACCTATACGTTCATCACTTAAAGTAATACCAGAAAAACATTTAACAAAAGATCCAGACGTTACTCCAAACATTTAAAGATATCTCAACAAAAACGCGTCAAATGCGTCGCGTGCTGCTTTTTAACTAACAAACCAGCTGCATTCAAAAAAGAGTTAGAAGGGTTGCAACCCCTATGCTAAAGAAGGCACAAGTCACCCTTTTTAGCCAGCGCCAATAAAAAACTATGGCTCGTGCATGCGCTTTAGGATTTTAAACTGATTTGAATATAACATTTACATAGAGGAAGGAGGAAGCCCGCCATTGGTTCATTTGTGTAAGTTTGCGCATTGCGCGAACTGATTCGTTGAATATTATAAAGTTACCTTATACTTGTATGTAAATGAAGTGGGGACGCTGTTTGCATGTCTATACGAGTGTGACGTGTAGGTATTGGAGACGCTTATAAGAGTTATAGGTAATAAATCTGTTTCAATTAGGATTTATACCTATACTTATTAGAAATAAATAAATAATGATTTTCAATACTATGCTGCATTTAATTTTTTTGTTTTGTAGGTTTTCTTAAATAAGTACTTAATAAAGGTAAGTATATCTAATTTCTTCAATAAATATCTATCCGTACATATATATAACAATATATTATACGTTTTTTTTAGCTGAACTATGTAAAAGTCTGGCTGACGGCGAACATCTGAACAATCTTTATTTTAGAAATTGTAGAGAAAATGTGATTAGGGGAGCGTCCCTTTGGTACAATCAGTGTATCGGGCCGTGTAGCGATGTAGCGAGGCCTCATTATCGAATTGTTTAAAATAACGAGCGTTTGTCTTGCTAGTTAGTGAGCCTAGAAAAAACATCTCGTTACAAGTTACATGTTCGGTTCGTTGTTAAACTAACAGTGGTTACGGTAATTACTTGGAAAATGTCGATTGTAATTATTGATTTGGTAATGTGGATGTGGATTAGGCAGAGTAAACCAAGTCTTAAGATATTCTGTTTTACATTGTTTGTTAAGTGACAGAACTCAACACCGTACTTTGTCAAGTTCTAGTTACCAGAATTGAACGATAAATTAGTTTCTTTTTATGTAAGCAACAAAAGGAACCTAGTTTCAGGACACTTCGTTTCCACCCATTTAATAAATATAGAGCGTGTTGTGAATAATATAATGCCGAAATTTATAACAGATACTCTAATTATAATTATTTAAAAATCTAACATTAATATACGCATATTTTTCTTTAGAAAAAAATCGAATTAATTTAAAATCCACTGTATAAATAACAGTAAATAATACAGGACGTTGACTTTGGTTTGCAAATCCAACGATTCTGTGAAGAAATCAACGAGGACGGAACACAACGCCCATAAATATCGATCTTTATAACAATTAGTTGTAAAAACAACGCAGTGGAATCTAATTGCTGCTCACGCAAGAACAAATGAGACGGTATAAGTAGCGTTTTGAGTTTAAACTACAGAAACACGCCATGAATATTGATACCACGCTGTAATAACTTAATAAACATTCAATATTCCTTCATTAATATTTAATCGCGGGAGGCTATCTAAGTGATATGTTTTATGGGAAGTCAGATGGGTAAGTCTTTGATTGTAGATGCGATGCTTTTGGGTTCGTTTCGCTTTCAGGTGATTATGTTTACATTATTTTCTTTCCCTGGTCAGTTACAAATAAATGACAAATGTAGAACGGAGTAAATTGGAGAACGGAGTGTCTTAACACTAGGTTCCCACTGCCTACCCTGCTGTGTGCGGGATACATCGTAAAGCTGATTTATTTATTTTTAGAACTGAGTATCTTAACATTAGATTCTCTCTAGGTGAACAAAAAAACAAACAGAGAAGAGTATTGATACAAATAAGGAAATACAATCACATTTATCGACAAAACATTATTTAATTGACAACCAATTTTAGAGAGTAACTCTAAAAAGTTGGTTCGCCTCGGCGGCAGTGTTTGCGGTGGGAGGTTGCTTCCCTCCTGTCCCTGCTGCGGCCCCTCTACAACAATTTAATTACCAAATGGTGCGTTTTCCGCGAGCTCTCTACCGTGTAAACACGCCTGCTGGGGACATCCGGCTTTACATCGACATAACGTCTGTATGAAAACGCTTCGGTTGTGCGTTCGTGCAATTTGAGAAAATGCATTATCAAATCAACTAAAATTAACACTAGGTTTTCTCTGTCTATACTGTTATATGCGCCATTCAGCAAGCATTTCACATTTTTTTAAATATTTTTGTGTATTTAATAGAATAGGCAAAAGGATTTACTTTTAATAAACTCCGTTCTCCACTATTTCCTTATTTTAGTGAAATACTATAATTTAGTTTACAATCAGTCACTGTGCACATACGCCGCATAATAAAATATAATATATACACTATTAGTCATTATCAGGAGTAGGATAGAAATAAAAGTGATGATTTGTAGATGTTATACTTCATTTGTATTTCATGCTACTGTAGCCATTCATGTGTAAATTAAGTATATTCCTCTTTTCTCCTCTTGTACGCATATTCATATAACAATTTTAAAAATGTATATTATAAAATTTATAGTAAGTATGAGGTGAGTTGTGGCGCAGGGGGCAAAAGTACGAGATTTTGGGTTCGATTCGAGGAAATAAAACACGCTGTATCTCGCACATAACGAAGTCTCACTCCAGTTCCAGTTTTTCTGCCGAAATCTTATAGACATTGTGTGTTGAGTAACGGAACTCAACTCATTTTTCTTGAAGAGTTTTGGGGAGAGGAATAACAGAAGGCTCAAAAGATTCCTATGATGACGGGAAAACATTGGATTTTACATTTTAATGTCTTGCGTTGAATTAAAATGTTAAATCCAAAGCAATTGCAAAGTTTCCGGCTACAATTGGTCAATATTATAAAGGGCCTGTCTGTCATATAATAAGTATTCTACGGACGCACGTACCTGCAAAGTACGACGGAGCTCAGAGGGTCGAACAATAGTCGATAGTCAATAGGGTCGCCGGTCCCCACGGCGCACCGCATTCAGTCTGCCACAATTTGCCAAATTCAAAATATAAACATGTTTTGAATTGTAAATATTGAGTTATATCTTAAAGCAGTATTGCAATAGCCAAGAACATAGAGTTTTTGTAAAAAGAGTTTGCTACGGTGGAGCAACACGACGGTTGTGGGTTCGATTTCCATTTGGGGATACGAATTCTTTTATTTCCTCGCTCTCGCAACAAGTAGAGTTCCGCCAAAATTAATCCAATAACTTGGAATATCTACATAATTATTAGCAATTTCTACCAATTTCCTAAGATATAATCGATTATTATATCGATAAATAAATCTTTAATGTACCTATTACCTGATAATGATAATTAAATATAAATAAATCATACAGATAACAAATAATTTTAAGTTGTGGTTATCTAGTCTTACAATATATTTTTATTTCAGAAAATTGCATTTCGTCTTAATATTTAATTGCTACAAGATAAATATATAGACGACATTCTGACGTCTTCATGGCAAAGTATGGATATATAAAAATTGAGCAAAATCATATCTAAAATAGCTTTTACTTATTGAATTGAGAAGTGTGAGGTGTATCTTGTCAATATAAAATGTCAAGTAAATTAAGTATAATTGTGTATATATTAATATTTATGAAGGGAAAGTAGAGTTAGGAATTTTTGACGAAAAATAAACTAAAAAGCCATCTCTTCCCTTCCCTTTAATGGCATGGAACTGTGGCAAGACATAAATTCAAGACTCCTATATGTATACACATAGGTGTAGGTATAGCTATACTATGATCGATGAGAAAATTCTGCTTTACAACGTCACCGAATGTTGAATATGAACCTGCTTATACATCTTATAAATTAAACTATTACTGTACAATAAGGTGTACAAGTTGTGGGTTCGATCGCCATTTCCTAAAATGACTCTATTAGATTTTAGCTCATAATTGTCACATGTGCTGCTGCTGGACTCTTACTGGATCTGAGTTTAATTCCTCTCTGAAGAAATCTTCCAGACATTATTCCTACTCTACAACTTATCCACAAAGTGAGTGATCTATAACATAAATATAACATTGCGTAGGGCACTTCGTTCCTCACTTTTTGCCTAATATTTTTTTAAATTAAATTGGTTAAATCCAGAATTTCATATTAACAAAGCAGCTGATAAAAACAATTTTAATATTATCATTGCATATCATGTACAGTCCTATCCTAGTAGACTAAGATTGCAATTACTTTATTAAAAAAAAAAAAAAAAAATCAGCTTCACGCCGTATCCCGAATTCTGGAGGCATTGCGTGTTGAGTGGCGGAACTCAACGCCGTGCTTGCTTCGATACCTACCACAGTGAATAAATAAATTTAAATAAATATTTCATTTTCTCGTGTGGGGTTCGAACGCACAACTAGTCGTACCACACTTGTGCCCCTGTACCACGACTGGCCTCTACTACTAATTCCTTTAACGAATAATAACTTTATTTCTTAGAAAACATTTACATACATTCAAAGAAAGCGCAACAACAAAGTAGATTCTTAGGTATTTTACAAAGTATGCATAAATTAGACACCTATCGTCTATTACAGTCAATAACACACGAAGTAGGTATCTAGCGATCTGCAACGCTCCATCGAGATCAAAGGAACACCGACGATAATTACGATCTAGAATGAACAAGTGGTGCAAAAGTATTTTTAAAAAAATAAGCGTAAGTACCAAAACATCAAATGCGGTAGCTAAAGAAGTTAATAATTTACAATAATTTTCTTTTAAATACGCAAAATATTTGTAATTATTATAGTTTTTAAAGTTATGTACTTATTATAGTTTTTAAAGTTATGTATTATTGGAAAAGACAATATAGTATTACTCTTACGTAATAGTTAAAAGTGTAAGCAACGCTGTTCGCAATCTCTGTGATTCTTATTCTATACAATCAAAGACCAGAAGAAATTATAAAATATCTGAGCCAATGATCTCATTTATAACATACACTATTCAATTAAAACTAACCGAATAACTAATTCGGTGATAATGTTGGGAAAAAATTCTACAAAGTTTATTAATCGGACTGTTGCCGATTTAAAAAAAAACGAAACTCCTATAGGATTATTTTGTTGTTTGTGTGTGTGTGTCTGTCAAAACCATTTATTACAGGATCACGAGGAGGTATCAAGCTGTAATTAATATTAAATATCAAAGTACTTGGTCTCTTAGAGCACAAAAATAATGAGGCTTCTAAAATAACATAATTAATAGATACTAGCGTTTATGCATCGTTTTTCTCGTATATGAAATTCGCCGCGTTATCAATACATATGTTGCATGCTACTCGTTGACCTACATTTATTAAATTGGTACGGAACCCTCGGTGGGCGAAAGCAGTTTGCATTTTTAAAGTATTATTCCACACTTGAGAAAGAAAAATACTTATTTAGAAAACGTATAAAAATTTTAATGTAGCGGGACTCGAACCCGCGCTTCCTGGAAACCGACCTGGTCGGTTCAAATACGCTACGTTCAAATTTTTATACGTTTTCTAAATAAGCAATTTGCATTTGTTTACATAATATATATATCCTAAATGTTATTACCATCACTCCATTTAGAGTGGGAATCGAACCCGTGTAGTATCCTCCTCAAATGCGTAAGGAATCATCATTGTTGCATAAATATAATTATTTATACATTTTACAAAAAAATACTGAGACTTTGACTGCTAAGGCGGTGAATGTGGGTTCCATTCCAACGTAGGCAAATTGATTATCCATATTTTTCTCCTTTGATAAGATATTAAGTACCACCACTCATATTTCAGAAGGAATGCGCAGTAATATACCCTCGGGTATATGCCAACACCACTAAATGATGGAAAAAGTGTGAAGCTAAAAAAAAGTAAGTATGAAAACAATATCAACTTCTTAAAACTACCTTTGACATTTGAAAAAAGCTCTTTACATTTAAAATAAGTACTTTTATAAACTGACAAAGTAACGAAATTACTTAATAAACGAAATATTATTATAATTAAGACGTCGTATCAATACCTGTCATTTATCGCGCCTTTTGAAATTTGCAAAAAAAAAAATACTTTACTATTAAAAGCTAGTTTACTAAAGGTCAATAATTAGCGTTATCACCTGCAAAATATACTTTAAGGAGGCCATTTTTTGCTGTAGATATTTAACAAACGTGCTAGTGAAAGCTGAATATTTTTTCTAATTAAAGTAGTAAAGTTGTTAATGTTTAAAGAAAGCGTTGTCTTATAAACACAGTAAATGAGCGTTATTATAGAATTTAAGGTCTATTTAGGGCTGCGACCTCAAAACAAATATAGTTTATAGAACTATACTTTGTGATCTCTCTGTCCAACAAGACCATTTTTCACTGGCGGAGGTATCAATCAATCTATAATTAAAGCGAAAAAGCGTGGTACGAAATTTGACTTAAGTTTCTTTTTTAAAATACATTCGAGGCACTTCATGTTGGACAGAGCAGAAAAATTAAATAATTAAAAATGTACCTAATCATTTCCTCACAGCGGGAATCGAACCCATAACCGTCGTATAGTCAGACGCTGTCTCACATTTTTTAAATAATATATGCAAACAATTATTTAAAATGATTCCATTCCATTGCAAATATTGTTACGGTTAAAACAAGTCAAGCGGTAGTTTGTTTGATGAATTAAAGAGGCCGACGCCGGCGCCTCCGTTATGCTAATTTAGACAATTAAACGCGGCAACTTCTGGATTAATTGTAAGCTATAGCCGTCAAGGACACTTTATAAATCGTACCGTCATTCAGTGGAACAATCAACGTTAGTTTAGATTGATGTAAGACTCAGCTGTACTTAGAGATGTTTATAAAGATTGGTAAATCGCTACAAATGTAAATACATTTTAATATATGCTTAACTTATCGAGAATATTAAATATGTTTTTGAAAAGGTCATCAAAATATTCTTAACAATTTTTAAGTGTTATTCCACACTTGGGAAGAAAAATACTTTTTAGAAAACATATAAACAATTAACGTAGCGGGATTTGACCCGCGCCTCTTGGTGACTGTCCAAGCGCTCTAACCGCTAAACCATACGTTCTCATCAAGCTACGTCGAAATTCCTATACGTTTGTCACAATTTATTTATATTGTTACCATCTCTGTAGGGAGACAATTCTCAGTAATTGTCTTTGGGTAGCGGAATTTGTAAAAATCTCCCTACAGAGATGCTAACAACAAAAATAAATTAAAAGTAATTCTAAAAAGTATCTTTATCAAAAAATGGATTCAACTCGTTTCCTTAAACATTTTCATTCAATATTATTCGTAATTTTAAGTGAAATAGGTAAATAGATGTATTTATTGTGTAATTTGAACATCTTTATACCTCCCTCATCTCTAGTATTACCGAGGGTGGCCGTGTGTCAGATATTGTATGTCAAATAAAAATACTAGCTTCTCAATACTATTCAAAAATACATCACACAAACCGTTTTTTTTTTCAGCTACACACTGCGTAGCAGGGTAGAAGGAACATAGTGCTTCGACACTCCGTTCTTCACTTTTCGTCGAATTTTCGAGGCTTGGCGTATTCAGTTGCCGCGCTTATTTCTTCATACCAGAGCAAAGAAATGAAAATATTAATAAATGAATAATTCTTTCCTGTGAATGGGAATCCTACCCACAACAGTCACACGCTGCACTTGCGTCACGATGGCCTCCAAAACTGTAAGAATAAATAGGTACCTACATATAAAATCATAATGATATGCATTTTTCTAATTAAATAGAAAATATTTTTTTGCTACATTCTATGAGTAATTCATTTAATTTACATATCAACATAAAAAGCTAATGATTTAATCGCTACAACCAACGCGTCCCACAATAAACAACTCTCAATATGCAACTGCAAATAAAAAAAAATCACCTACATAAAGTAGAAATTCCATTCAAATGCAGTTTTTTTAGTGACTCGTCAGTCACTAACTAGTCCGCCGGCGGAATGCAAAGTGTTTTATTGCATTCCACTCTGATACCGTTAAATTTAAATTTAAATGCTTACACTGTAGTTGGGTTTGTGTGTGTGTGTGCTTGTGTGCGTGAGTATAGTATGCGCATGCGCGTTGTCTCCGACTGATGGATGACAGGTGACGTCGGCGCCGCAAAGAGCCAGGGGCGCGTGACTATGAACCTATACTGAAGCATAAGTATGAACTTTATACTTGATTTAAATTTATTAGTAAACGTATAGACATTTGAACTGGGATTAGGGATTTGAACCTGTGCCTTATGGAAATCGCCAAACCGTCCTATAATTTTAAGATTTAAAAAACAATAATTAATTCTTGATTATTTGTAAACGGAGCCTCTGAACACTAGGTTCTATCGGTCTCTCCGCTTTTTGTGAAAGATGCGTCGACTAAAAGAAACATCCAACTTACAATATAATAAGCAAAATAATAAGAATTTAGAATCCAAATGGAGTACTACTACAAATTTGTTGCACATTTATGTAAAATGCTTATTACAAGTCAACATGGTAAATTTTCCATCACTAAATATACAATATCTCGAACTCAGGGTGAAGTCGGTCTTGAGACTGAGTTAAGTTACTTTCTAGTTTTGAGTAAAACTTGAAGCTGAAAAGTATATCTGATATATCAAGTATTTTATTAATGTAGCGGCTAAATCATATCAATATCATAGACACAAGAGGTTATATAAACTTACTTAATACTATACATAATATTTTTTTTGTAATATAGTGTAAACTAATATGAAGATTGCTAACCCCTGCAAATGATCATCTCATTAGACATTCGCATGTCCGAGCCCGCTTGGAATCTGCGTCCGAAACAAAGCGCGCCGCCGTTATACTGTCATATCTAAGTAAATACAACTAATATAATATTAAATATAATATATAAATATTTATATACTTAAATAATTGAACAGATTTTGGTACATTTTTGTCTTAGGTACACAAGTTGTTTATATCTTGGGACAAAACAGTTGCGGCAATATCTGCCCAGGTATTTATATGTGTTGATTGATGTCCATCGATGGATTTACGTTATTTCGCTTTCCGCTATAGCTTAAAAATAAATATGGCTTTATGTTACTTAAATGAAATCTACAGTGAATTATTTCTACATTCTTTTTTAACTTCCACAAACACAAATTTCTATAATACCCATTGATTATTACTAGCATTATTCAATATTTTCAGAAAAAAGCAAAAGCACATTATTATTACGTATTTTCAATAGCTCTCGTCACTCAAGGACTTCACGTTACTTACACCTATTTGAATGTTTAAAAGCACGTATTGGTACCATATTGTTTCCTAATAAGCTTTCTAAAACAGAAAAGTGACAGTATATGCAACAACAACTCTTATTGTTTATATTCTAAAGCTCACATTCATATATAATATTTAATTTCTACAATTTTGAGCAGCTTCGAAGAGCTCTTCGTAAATAAAGAACGAGTGAAAGTCGATAATGAAATAAGAGGAAGGATATTTTTAACGGCCGCGAGTAGTGAACCATCTCGAGAGAGCCCAGAAGTAATGTTTATTCTGTATTATGAATATGAAATGTTAAAAGATAACCAACACATAAACGTATCTTAGATACCTCTGTAGTTATATAGAATTAAAAATAATATAAAAGTAATAAAAATATTAATTAACACCATGCATTTGCAGTGTGTCTGACTATAATTGCATGTAACTTATGGGAGGTTCGATTCTCGCTCAAGTTAATATTTTTGCTTTATGTTTTCGTTACACGGGCAACGAAACATTAATTAATTAACGGTTTCTGCCATCTAACACTTAATTTACGGACAATGAATGGTTTTGATTGATGTATCATCGAATACCATCTACCTTATGATCCGTTCTACGTCGACATTACAAAGCTGAAGAGATTCTTTGGTTGAACGCGTTAATCTCAGAAACTGCTGGTTTGAATAGAAACAAATCTTTTTCTGTTATATAGTCCGTTTATCAAGGAATAGTATCCTTATACTCTTCATCGATTTTATAGCAATATAAGTTAATACTTTCAATGTAACCGACTATACTGATGGTCAGAGTTACCTGGGACACTTAGAATGTGTCACGTGTCATTAACAACTCTTAGTTTTTTTCAATTGGCCATGGGAGCTAAGCTATAATAAAATAAGAAAACAACAAAAAAATAATGTTGCTAGATGTAGTTTGAGCAGCTAACAAGTTTTTTATTCACTATAATATCTAAACCTATACATTACGAAATGACTAACAGATAAGACACAGCTACGCGGCGGCAGCGTTGAACGCTGAAATTGGTATGTAGAGTTCACTTAAACAGAACTGCGGGCTGCAACTATTTGTACAAAAGAAGAAAATAAAAAAAACAATATAATAACTAAAATAATTGTAGATGCAATAAGTTGTTTAAGAGGGCGGCGCATAAAACTGCAGGACGTAAAGTGTCGTAGGTATAATAACATGGACGTCGCGCGTCGCCGGCGTTAGACTTGGTTTTACGATGCAATTACATAATGGTGAAGATATCTTTTATAATTGTATATTTTTTGTATTATATCAATATGACGTAAGGCCGTCGTGCGTGCGACTGCAAGCGCGACAGTTGTGGTTCCGATTCCCACTGAGAGGAATAATAATATTCTCATATGTTTGCTATTCGCTCTGGAAGCGTGGCAACGCGTGGCGTTGGGTTCCACAACTTAACACGCAATGTCTCTAGAATTCGACGAAACACGGCGAACGGAAGTGTCTTAATGTGAATGGAGTGCCTTAACACTAGGTTCATAGGTTGCCTCTGCGTGAAGCTGAATAATAATAAATAAATAATTTACGAGTATGCATTAACATAGAGAAATACATAAAACATTCCTGGGCAAAGCCAGCGTTGATAAAAGTCGCATCATATATTTCGGCGCCGCTCAAAATCCCCTGACGACGTCCAAAGCATTCCCTTCTTTGTACGCGGAATAATAATAAGACCACAACTACTTGAATAATGTTTGCCATCTCTAGGAAAAATTGCGAAACTTACGTGTTACTGATAGTGGCGTATGAATAAGAATTTTATTTAGAAATATTTCATTTTGTGCTATGTGGTCGATTTTTTTAAGGATACTTAGAAAGAGATGTTACACATCTCGCTACTTCACAGGACAAGCTTAGAGAAAATATGTCAATGTCATCTCAACTTTTTGCCTCTTTAGAAATATAACGTGCTTGGTTCGTCAGCAAGGCTTCGCGCTAACCGAATTAAAAAAAAATATTATAAATATTTTCCTTTATCTGTGTAATCAATCGCATAACTGACGTAAACCTTCAACATATGCTTACATATGGAGGTACCTATATTTATTATTTGTGCAACATATCAAGACGGCATCACTCACATCGGCTTCCACCATGCATTATATGTATTCGTAAGTCAACTTCAAGTATAACAAGGGATCAGAAAAAACGCACTAAAATTGGATAAAAAATACACGCTCTTAGTGTCCTCAGCAAAAACACCACGATGTTTATTGTATGAGTCGCTGAAACTCGACCGCGCCGCTTAATGGATTGCCGAGGATTGACTTTACCCTATAACGAACCAAATATGGATACATATGTATGTAGTTACATTAAAAATGATAATTTAACATTGACAGAGAGATGTGTTAGCCGCTTGATAAAGTGAATTGCGGTTATAGATAGATAATAGAACAATACAATTATTTAGATATATAATAAAGCGAGGAACAAAGTGTCCTATTCGGTTCCCTCTGATTACACTGCTCTGTGGATGCAGCGTGAAGCTAATATGATCAATGATAAAGTCAAATATTAATTGGCCTTAATAAATTTAATGATTATTATATTGTAGGATTGGCACAAACGTACTATTATTAGCGCAAAATACCCTACTCTGCTATTATATCCGGGGTACAGCATGAAGCTGAAAAAAAAAGAAGATTATGAAAGTGTACATACTAACTTTGTACGTTTTTGCATATCTAATAAAAAATAAAGTTAAAATCCTACTATTACAAATTTGAATTTGTAAAGATGGATGATGGATGGTTTTCCACATATAAACCGCTGAACGTATTTAAATGAAACTTTAGTCATAATGTTATACATCAGAGTAACAATAATTGATGTGAAGATTTTGCAGAGGTAAGTTAGATACTAGGTATATTAAGAAAAATTAATTCCTTTCTCAGTGGGGATCGTACCCACAATCAGTCGCGTTTGCAGTCACACTTTAAGCCCCTGCACCACGACTCGATACTACTACTATATAACAATAAATTAAATTAGTAATATAACCTTATTTGTAGTAATATTAATAAATATTATCTTTTTTGTTAAGTCTTTGATTGTATCTTTTATTTAGATTTTCTTTACTTCTACTTTAAAGTGGAGTTTTCTATACAAATTAAGAAATTAAATTTTAGACTGTTTTTGTTATAATTAAACGGTTTGTAGTTCGATCTTTCCTTACCTACTCGTATAATAACAATATACGCTTATCTTATTAAAGTTAATTTATCTAGTTTTGTTTCAGATCAGAGTAACGGTTGCTTTTATTTTCAAAAAACTTCAAAATAAAAATTTAATATTTAAAAAGCACTAAATTACTTAAAGATACAGCATTTTATTTTTTATTTTTAATAAAGAAACAATATCATCTTTGAATTTTTTAGACAAATATATATATGCACACATCAGCAGAGGGAATCTAGTGTTAATACACTACGTTCCCCACTTTCCACCGAATTCTGGAGGCCTTGCGTGAATGTGAAACTCAACGCCGCCCTTTGCCTCTGCACCAGAGCGAAGAAATGGAAATATACATTTTAAATAAATATTTCATTTCCTCAAGTGGGGATGAACCCACAACCAGTCGGTTTACAGTCACACTTTGTGCCCCTGCGCCACGACTGGCCTCTGCCTCTGCGCCACGACTGGCCCTGATTTATTTGATTTATAATATGAAGTCGACCAGAAAACCGATAGACAGTCTACAAGAACTGCAAGTCAGCGCTGAATTATAAATCAAGGAGGCTTCAGGGGAACATTCCATAAAACGGTTTTATGATAATGGAATCGATTAATTGTTCGGATGCCGAATCACGCTCTTTTCACTCGCTGACATCGTTTTGGCAGTAACAAAGTTAAAAAATGAAACGGAAGGAAAACGACGATATTTTAAATATTTATGGTTATTATTTAAGTGGTTAACGATAAAATACGATGATACGGTTATACTCTTAGATTAAATAGATTTGTCTGAATGAGCTTCGATTTAATATTTACAGCAACGGAAGATAATAAGTGGTTTTTGAATTTTATTCTAACTCTACTTATTATTTATTTTTATTTATTATACATGGCTAAGAATGACCGAAATGAAGAAAATAAACTTTCATCATTAATAAACGTACCTTAAAACATAAATAATAATATTTTTATTCAGAATGTGATATATGTTGTAGTTGACTATGTTTGACAATACATACCTAAAATGGCTAAGATTTCATAAGATAAATCAAGTATAAAGTTAATATAAGTGACAATATCATTAGCCAACCCAAACGCGTTAATGGCCATATCTCGTAAAGACAAAGGAGTCATCGATCACAACGCACTACAACCCTTTCGCATCGTCTCCTTACAGGCCGTCAACTACGCTATCTATCATTTATACATTCAGTGTAAACAAAATGTATTCTCATAGGAATATGAAGGTTGTGGGTTTGAATCCTACTCGGGGGACTGCCTTAGGAATATTCCTCGCAAGAACTAAAACAAGCGCAGTGTTGAGGCCCACTACTCAACACACAATGTATCAACTCTTCCTCTGTTTACTCTGCTATATGGGCTACAACGTGAAGTTTAATAAAGACAAGAACGAGCTTTGCTCTATATTATTGTATTAAAATCATTGGAAGAATTCATTTTAATATAATAAAATAAATACGGTTAATCTTAAATACGGTTAATAACGGTTATCTATAGCTTTCATTCATTTTATTTCTTTAATTCTAATATAGATATATAGTTTAATTTAACCTTTTAAATAATAAAATAATATTGTAAAATAAACCTTCAAAAATTGTGAGGCGACATAAAACTCAAATATGAAAATTAAAACAAAAAAAAATATTCATTTACAATTTTTTATACGTTTCCTATATAATTTTTTTCTTTCCTAAGAGTGCGTTAACACTTTATAAATGTTAAAAATATTTAAAATGTTAAAAATATTTAATAAATTCCATTCTCTCTTGCCAGACGACAAGTCTTCATAATTATCTTAGGGTAGCGGAAATTTGTAAAAATCTCCCTACAGAGATGCTAACAACATAAAT
>DWAP01001664.1:0-15208 GCA_018230625.1 Heliconius eleuchia
GGTTCCCTCTGCCTACCCTGCTGTGTGCGGGATACAGCGTGAAACTGATTTTTTGGTTTTTTTTTGAGGCCAGTCCTGGCGCAGGGACACAGTGGCTGGTTGTGGGTTCGATCTCCACTCGAGGAGATGAACACGAAGTTCCCTCTGTCTACCCTGCTGTGTGCGGGATACAGCGTGAAGCTAATTTATAATTTTTTTTTATATGTTTTACGACAAGTTTTGTACGAAAGTCTTAACGCTAGTGTCATTTGCCTTTCTTTTCCATTTTCCTACTCTTCTCACGAAGTAAATCCAAAGCCGTGCTCTATCTCATTTTATCTATTTTTTGCTGTATTTTATTTGAATGCCCACACCAACATTATTCGGAATATCAGACTCATTGACTCATTCTATTCGGTTGTTATCAACACAATTGTTTACAATGTTATCTAAGCAGCTGCTCCGTTAGGCGCCCTTTAACATTTCTGGCGTTTGAATCATATTGTTTAATATGTTTCTAACTAAATTGGTTGTTTAAATTGCCAAATTTAAGCAAACTTATTTGAGTTTGCTTAAATAAGGTTTTTTTTCGATTTCATTAGTAGATATGTAATTTGTGCATGAAAACGGCATCTCAAGACCGATCTTAGAGTTGAGAGCGTACTTCACTCTTATATTATATAAATGAAAATATAATTTTGTTTGTTACGCTTTCCTGCAATAACTACTCAGCCGATTACCATGAAACCTTGTGTAGATATTTTAGAGGTAATAGAAAGGACATGAAATATTTTTTAGTAAAAAAAAACACTTACAAAAATAATCTTAAGCGAAGCCGTGTTGTGTCTCTAGTCGTAACATAAAGCGGTTTAAACTTTCACTGAAAAACAACCTATTTCTTATTAAAACTTATAAGTAAGTTGGTCTTAAAAAATGTAAAAGAATTGGTATTATTTAGAAAACGTATAAAAAGATATTACTAAACTAAATAAGTATTTTCTTTCCTAAGTGTGGATTAACACTTTAAAACTGTTAAAAAAGAATTAGTATTGTTAATTTTTTAATATAATTTTTTTTAACGGCAATGATGTTGAAAAAAATATAAATAGGGAAATCCTGCAAACAATCATACAGCGATCATTGAAAGTCACACGGTTGTCACAAGGTTATAAAAAAATCTTGTGAACTTTATTTATTTCAGGCTAATTGTCAAAAATAGGCAAATTATTATATGTAATAGAAATATTTATTTCACAACGCAAAAAGCAAAATTAATTATGCAAATGAAATCTATTCCAAAACATACATTAAATATAAATATATATTAACTAATAAATAAAACACCAAATGTATTAATTGG
The DNA here is from genome assembly GCA_018230625.1 of Heliconius eleuchia. Lineage (NCBI taxonomy): Eukaryota > Metazoa > Arthropoda > Insecta > Lepidoptera > Nymphalidae > Heliconius > Heliconius eleuchia. The sequence continues at coordinate 1,340 of DWAP01001664.1, forward strand.
TACCTTCGTAGTACAGTGGAACAGTATCTGTAAACACCACGGAATGTGAGTTCCCCGCACTGACAATACAAAGCGCGGCGTTGAGTTCCACCACAACCGACACTAGATCTCGACACTAGATTTCTACCCTGCTATGCAGAAAAATATATGTAAATAGTATTTATAACTTAATAACAACCCATACGCTCATCGGATGTGGATAAAAAAAAAATATATTTTAGCTTCACGCTGTATCCCATGATAGGCAGAGGGAACCTGGGATTCTAGTGTTAAAACATTCCGTTCAAATATTTCACTTATATTAACATCTAGCCTACGTACCTACATCGACATATAAAATTTTGTAGAGGTATTCCCTATACCTATAGATAAAATAGAACAAATAGCATAGCAGTTTATGCAGAGGCAGTCTAGTGTTAAGACACTCCGTTCCCCATTTTCCGCCGAATTCTGGAGAGATTGCATGTTATACAGAAGTCTGTCGTGGCGTAGGGGCACAAGTTACTGAAACGCAACTGATTGTGGGTTCGATCCCCACTCGAGAAATTGAAATATTTAATATTTCCATTTCTTCGCTCTAGTAACGAGGCAATGCGCGGCGTTGAGTTCCGCCATCCTACACGCAATACCTTTAGGTTATTGCCTTAAATCGAAAACAATAAATAAAACTAATAGATACTTTTCCGTTATAGGATCGCGTGCATTATCACAAAACACGCAATATTGTTTGGATGCTCTGTCGATACTCGCTATAAAATCGATATTCGATCGCGTGACGATTTAGCCGATGCTATAAGGACTCACATCATCCATGTTCAGTTTCATCGATATTTTTTAAATAAATGAGGTCTTCGTGGCGCAATAACACAAGGGTGTGACTGTAATGTGATCCATATTTATTAATATTTTAATTTCTTTACTCTGGCACCAAGGTAAAAGCTTCAAAAAATTCATTGGAGAATTGGGAGCGGAGTGTCACTAGGCAGAGGGCCTCCACCCTACCCTATATACGAGATACAGCGTGAAGCTGATTCGATGTTTTTTTTATTGCACCAAATGAAGATTGAGGTCGTTCAGTGGACTTCGCTCGACCAAACAATATTAAAATTTTATATTAGATCTGTATAGCAGAATTTAAAACCCCTTTGTAGAAATTATGAACCATTTTCACTGGAAGAAATGAAATATAAGTTAATATTTTCATTGAAATAAAATATAAATTAATATTTTAAAATGAAATATAAATTAATATTTTAATTTCTTCGATCTGGTGTCGAGACAAAGCGTGGCGTTGACTTCCGCCTCTGCGGATCGCTCCTCACTTTCAACCGAATTTTAGGGGTGAGAAAGTGTCTTATACTAGGCTGCCTCTGCCTACCATGATAATGATACGTGCGGAATCCAGCGTGAAGCTGAAAAAGAAACCTTTATACGGGGGATAAATAAATAAATGTAATAGGCAGAGAAAACACTATAGATGGTGTTTAAAGCGAGCTTCCGTTCTCAACTTTCTGCTTATTAAAGAGACATTGCGTGTCGAGTGACGGAACCCAACATCCTCAATCTAATTATGAGTAAACGAAAATATTCAAATATCACTGCTCCTGAACGTAAATCGAATTCACACTTCGCCTAATGCCACATACACCATGTCATAAGTACGCCGAAAAATCCTCTACAATACATAACTCAACTGTCTATATTTATTTTTACGTTATTGTAGTTTACCTATAAAACAATCACTACTATATAGAGTGATTCGAGAGGAACTTTTATACGTATGCTATTTCCAGGTTCCTTAGTTTTTTTAGTAGGAATCTTGAAATTTTCGTCCCTATTACGACAGTTTCGTTCCCCATTTTCCGCCGATCTCTAGAGACAGTGCGTGTTGAGTGGCGTAACTTAACGACGCGCGTGGAGGAACTAAAAATATTAAATATTTAATTTTCTCGACTTGGAATCATACCCACAACCGGTCGCGTTTACATTCGCATGCTTCTTCCTCTATACCACGACTCGCGTCGGTAGGTACATAAACGTGTTAGAATTAAGCCGAAAATATCAAAGATTTACAAGACTTTAAAGAGATTTAAATAAGAAGAGATTCAACAGATTTAAATAAGAAAATATCCATAATTGTGCTTTATTTATATAGTCCAAGCACGTTAAATTTCAATACTATTTTTTTTATCAGCTTCACGCTGTGTCCCACACACAGCAGGGTAGACAGAGGGAACCTAGTGTTAAGAAACACCTTTTTCCCACTCTCCGTTGAATTATGAAGGTATTGCGTGTTGAGTGGCGGAACTCAATGCCGCACATCGTTACTTTTTAGAAAATTTTTGAAAATGAAACATATGTATAATATAAGCGGTTCGTTTTGTTAGAAAATTGAACATTCAACAATTTGCGAATTAATCTATTGTACTTGGTCATTTAAAGAATTAGGTCACGTGTGGTTACTGCGTTAGAGTTAAATTTAAAAGGCATTTATTTGTTGGAGTTAACCATTCAAGGTCCTAACTAGGTTAAGTATTGAGTGAGTAGTAGCGACATTTGCTTCGCAACTCGTTTACAGTACGGTAGACAAGTCGTGGCCTCTGTGAAATTGGCACTAGATAACTGCGCAGATTTGATTTTAACGTTTTTCTTACGTTTGATTATTTTTAACCGACCTCTGTAAAAGGAGTAGGTTGAGAATTCGACCGTTTTAATGTTTGTTTCAGTTGTCAGAACTTTTGACTTGGTGAACGGATTATTTTGATGATTCTATTTTATTTGAAAGCTCGTGGTTTCCGTGTGGTCTCATTTTGATTTTTTGACAAAATGAGTAAATCAAATAAGTCTTAAATTTGCATTAAGTATGTGCGCGGCAAATGGACGAATAACTTAATACCTCGCCAACCGATTTCGATGAAACTTTTTTTATTGGAAAGTATGCAATTCAAGTGTAGTATGGTTAGGTTCTGATTATGGAATCCGATTAAAATTGAAGAATTCGATTTTGTTTTTGTAAAAATAATATTTATCTTCGCGTTGCGCAATATTACGCAAAAATTCAGAAAACCTAGCTTTACATTGGCCACGACTCGTTGACCGTACTGTAGTTACATAATATTGGTTAGCTTGTGTACATAAAACTTGACGGTCTCTTCAAATGGCTTGGTTTATTTGTTTTTGTTATTCGGCCGTCTAGACTCGAGAGTGTTAATTATTTAATTTACATAATTTTGTGAAATTTGTTGTTGCTTTGTATCTAGATCAAGTCACGAGTTTTTCGAAATTATTTTTATTCTCTCCGAAAAAGTTTACGAAAATTTCCTAAATACTTTATTTAATAAATCATGAAGTTTTGTTAATGGTTACTAAAACACCTTAAAATATAGATCAAAAAACCTAATAGTTTTCGTTATAGATTTGTTGAAATTTACTTAAGTAGAACGTCTGATCTGGTTCTGTTTACTCTGGGTGGCCAGAGACCACGGCTTAACACACATCATTATTTTTTTTTAAAGTAAACGACCATTATTGTATTTTATGTTCACGCTGTATCCCGCATAAAACAGGTTAGATATCGAGAACTTAATATCAATGCACTCCATTTCCCTCGCACTGTCCAATTGTCCAGACATTACATGTTTGAATGGCGGATCTCAATGCCGTGCCTTATCTACCAGAGCCTAGAATTGAAAATTAAATTTAATCATTCTCCCGCGGACATCGAACCGACGACGACGAAACGACTATCGCGTTTACAGTGCGTGGATGCAATTCTCAGACGAGTAAATAAAATATTAAATATTTTCACTTCCTCGCTCTGGTAAAGAGGCGGTAAGTTCCATCATTCAACAAACAATACCCCCAGAATTCAACGGAAAGTGATGCAGCGTGAACCTAAAACAAAACAAATAACACTAATGTAAAATCTCGTCCGCAGGTGTTTTACGCCAATACTACAATGACGACGACCAGTCGTTCGCGTGGGTGCGAGCGGCGGTACGAGGGGGCTGCTTGCTGGCGTGGCGTGACGGCACCCTGCCCCGGCGGTCAGCTGCTCGTCTGCCCCTCCGTCACCTGCACCTTCGGGCGGCCGCCACCCTGCCCAATGCGTTCCAGTTGTCCAGGTTGCGGGATGACGCCGCTGTTGCCACGTTTCAGGTAACCATTTTGTTGTTGTTGTTTTGTTTGAGGTTTGGTGTTAGTAATTGGTAGGTAAGTCTTAGAGCCTAGAATTGGGAAGTATATGTAAATAAATTAAATTTAATAATCAATGTGTTGGGAAAATTTGAGGCCATCGTAGCGCAGGGGCACAAGCGTATGTCAGTAAACGCGACAGTTGTTGGTTCGATTACCGTTCAGGGGAACGTAATACTTAATGTTTTTATTTCTTTTGTCTGGAAGCGAGGCAAAGCGAGTTGAGTTTTACCACTCGAAAAGAGCCTCGTGAATTTAGCGGAAAATGGAGAAAGGAAGTGTCTTAATCAGAACGGACTACTTTTAATATTAGTTTTCAGATTCCCTCCGCCTATTGCTATATCGGGATACATGCGGGATACATCGTGATGCTAAAAAAAAATCTATACATTTTCTATACACCCGACAAGAAATTAAAATCGTTTATCCCCTCGGCCAATTGCTGGTGATTGTCAATCGATATCCTGACACGTCATTCATTGGAATAGTTATCGTTTGATTAATGATCTGTCAATAAATTATTCGTTTCGGTTACAGATAAACCGATCTGCTAAATGTCAAACTATACTCGAGTAGACTTAGTCTTTGTCCAAATGATCGAATTGTTATATTGATAATTAAACTGTCAGCCAATTCAATGTTTTTTTTAAATGGTATATTTTTTTAAATTTATATAAAGAATTGAAATTTAAAAAAAAATGACTAAATGCTTAAAGCTTCCCTTAAAGCTTGCAATTAAATCGTCTAAGCCGTTTCTGAGAATAACATGAAAAAACGCACAGACAAACAGACAAAAAATCTAAAAACATTAATTATGGTTCTATTGTGTTATGAAAAGACACCGATCCGTTACCATTTTATTTTAAGTATAGATATAGATAAAAATATGATGAAATAAAACGTACCTGAAGTTTCCGTAATATTTTCCTATTTAAAAAGATAAATATTCTGATTGATCTACTTATCTATTATCTTGTTGAACTGGTACATCAACTAACCAGCTCATATGTAATTATTTAAAGGACAAACGACGCCAATTTTATCGTAATAATACACAGGAAAACACGCGACCGCACTCTCTTATACATTATTTAGTTAAAGTCGTTGGCTACTGTGTTATTTATATAATAAATCGTAATATATTCAATTATGGTAGCCGAGTTAAATAATTTTTGTTGTAAAATAACATATTTAATAACTATGATTCATATAAAATTTCTTTTTTCCCTTAGAAGGTTATGTTTTGTATGAGTAATGTTTACTGTACGTTGTTTTTTTTATTCTATATGTAAATGTAATCTAAAAAAAAATAAGTTATTCTTTACAACATAATTGTTGTATGTATTATTGTGTATAAATAATTATTAAACATTTAAATTATAATAAAAATTATATTTAGTTTGTATCCTTCTTATAGCACGGTAGGCAGAGGAAAACTAGTGTTAAGACACTCCGTTCTTCACTTTCCGCCAAATTTTTCTAGACATTGCGTATTGAATGGAACTCAACGCCGGTCTTTTGCCTTGGTGCCAGAGCATTAATAAATAATAATTCATTCCCTCGAGTAGGGATCAAACCTACAACCGTCGCGTCAACAAACGGTCTCGTTCCGTTCAAACGAACATATTGTATAACCAAAATATATCTCTATTCGAGAAGTTACGAGATCGCAATCACACCTCGACCGCGTCCTTGAGGACTCGTTTACTATTGCAATTATGTATTAATTCGATACCATAAGTAAATTACACCTGCGTACAGTCACCGTCGGTTTATTTTATAATAATTATTAGTAATTGTTAAGTTACGTACGTATAAGTTATGCCTTTGTAGTTTGTACTTGTTGAGTCAACGTGTTTTCGTTCTGCCTGTACTACATAATAGGAAAAGTTGTGATATAAGTTTAGTAAGCTTAAATCAGCTTCACGCTGTATCCCGCACACAGGGTAGGTAGGCAGAGGGAACCTAGTGTTAAGGCACGCCGTTTCCCAATTTCTGCCGAATTTTGGAGGCATTGCGTGTTTAGTGGCAGAACTTAACGCCGCTTTAGTAAGCTTAAATAACAAATGTATGTATTTTAAGTATGTAGATTCGCGTGTGCGGGATAGAGCGTGACACAAAATAATGATTTTGTTCTTGATATAGAGGAACCGAATGGTTTTAAATAGGATTTGTATTTTTATTTAAAGGTATTTTTCGAATATTTTAACCGCAGTTGCTCTGCGGTTCCTTATATCGGTAGTTTAAATTTTGTCGCAATACGTTCAAAGTATCATTTGTGAATTCAATTAGCAAAGCACATTGAATAAATATATTTTAATATATTATAATTATTTTATATTTAGCAACGATTTAATTTTCCCGTTGAATAATCAATTCGAATATATCGACATGCTTACTGTAAGTTAAAATATATTTAGTAAATAATAATTTGGCGTCATATGCATCGTGCAAGGAACTCCCCACTTAATAAAATTAAATGTGCACACATCATTGAGTGGAATTTGAACCCGTAGCAATCAAATATACAGTAAAATATTTGCATAAACTAACGTCGAAATAGCGTCATTTATCGCTTAATGTATTAGTTACAAATGCCAGTGCAACATATAGGGTAAAATATTTTAAACTCCTACCTACTTAACCTTATAAAAATAACCAAGATGAATTTGAGGCTGTGAATGTTGTGCGTTTGATTCCCACTCGAAGAAATGGAAGTATTGAATATTTTCATTTCTTCGCTCTGGTGTCGAGGCAAAGCGCTGCGTTGAGTTGCGCCACTCGACCCACAATTCCTTCAGAATTCGACGGAAAATGGGGAACGGGGTGTCCTAATATTAAGTCTCCTCTAACTATCCTGCTGTGTGCGGGTAGCTATATTGCGTGTAGCTGAAAAAAATCTTATAATAAAAGATAATAAAAAGTACAAAAATTATGAATATCGAACCTGTAACATTATAATACTCCTAAACATATTTATGTAAAATAGACCTTGAAAATGTCATTAAAATGCAGTGAGCTGCATAATGTCATCAAGGAATCTATGACAAAGTGGACGTATATGTAACTGAGCGTTTAACATTTGTTTAACTAATGGTTAGATTGTGTGTTCAATGAGAAAACATGTTAATGATGTTTATTTAATGTAGTGTTGTGTGTGTTCTCGTATTTAAATACCGGTATTTTTTTGTTTTAGATTTATATATATATGTATTTTCTTTTTAAATATTTATAGTCAACGGGATAAGAATATTTGTAGTCAACAGGAATCTTACTTCTAAATAGAATATATACAACTTTAGGCACAAGAGTGTGATTGTGATGCAGCTGTTGGTTGTGGGTTTACTCCCTGGCCCTTGGGGGAATTTAATAATTATTTATATACATATTTTCATTTCTTTGCTGTGTGTGGCACCAAGGCAAAAAAGTCCGCCTTTTAGGTCGCCACTTAACTTTGTTTCGTTTTAGCACTGGGTTCCCTCTGGTTACCCTGTTATATTCTCGAAACGTTGAAAATAAATTACAATCATCTAATCATTTAATATACATACATATTTCTCAAAACAGAGCATAAACTAAAAACATTTTTTTTATAATCCTCTTAATATAAAATCGTAATTATGACTTCAAAACACCTCACAGTGTTAACGACCATTATATAACCAACACGCCACAACCATAGGTAACCATAATTAATAGAAGGCCACGTACTTAATATCTCACAAGGAAATATCATATGAACAATATAAAATATACATTAACTAAATATAGTAAAATTATAAAGTCTGTGGAATCAACAACAACATTTATAATGTCTCAACAAAATATGTATTTTAAATAATTTATGAAAGGATTGTTGTTCTACAATAGGTCTTCGTGTGAATGCAAAGATATTCTCTGTAGACTGCGGTAGATTGAATAATTGCTTTTATTCCATACAAACACTACACTACTGCCTGCTCTGTGAATGCACGCTAATTATAAATTCTGCGTGATCGGATGGCCATTACGTGATAGACGGTTCTGTGTCTATATATGTTTGTATGCATTCTATATATGTATGTTTGTATAGTTCAGGTATTCTTTACAACACCTCGGCTATGTATAATATCTAGAGCGTCCAGGCTGTGTATGAATTATTATGAATATTTTATATATGCTGCTGGTGCATAGCCTAACTTTTAAATCCGCTAAATCTGTAGCTACGGTGGGGTTAGTTCATAATTAAGTGCCAATGAAAAGTAAACATGCTCCCCCACACCCTGGAAACAATATGGTCTGTTGAACATTCAATTCAAAATATCGTGTTTAGCTTTAAGTAGTTGCGCATTAAATCTAACGAAATTATAATAAATCTTTTACACATAACTGACGCACTGTACCTGAAAAACGTTTAATATCATTTCAAAGTAAAAAAAATTTTTTGGAATTTATTATGCCGAATTATAAGTCTATTATATATTTTTTTATTTCTAAAACTGTAGTTCTACTAGTTCACAATAGGATATCAACGTCTTGTGAGACGTTCGGGTCCCCTTCGAAGCTCACCTTTCTCACGACCCGCTCGATTTAATAGACCTCAATAAAGCGCAACACCCGTAAATCATTGCTTCTTTGTACTGTACGATCTTTTGATGCCACTATTTAACATAAGAAGGGCTAGAAAGCGAAGGTGTTGACACGTAAAGAAACACGTTATGACGAAAGGAAATCCTTGTTCCTCTGCATAATATAATAGTCTCAACTAGTTCCGTTTTCAAGATCAGCTCCAAGTCGCAACCCTTTAAATATTCATACTATGACACTATTATTTGTATTTAAATAACAATTTGGTTCTATTCAGAACGGATCAATGATTGAGTCATAAATTTGTAGTGTATTTTCTTATCAATAGTAAATTTGTATTTTATTGTTGCAGGCTTGCAATGCTACGGAATACGCCCGGTGGGTGCGAGCGCTTTGCGTTGAGATACTCGGTCAGACACCATTGCCACAAGTCAGATTTTTGGATGTCCTACCGGCTGCGGACACGTCCAGCAAGGAACCAAAGAAGGTACCCATTCAGGAGACGCCTGTATGCCCTCCCAGACCACCTCCCCGAGCGAGACGAAGGTTGCTAACCGCTCCGGAGACCCAGCTTCCTAGAAGAGACCATTCCCCTGCCGCTACGGACGAGGGCATCGTCGTAGAAGACGACGATTATGATTCATCGTCCGATCGCAGCCTCGATTTGTCTCTGTCACTAGACGCACTGAAGACAATAGATGTGGTCGACGCGCCAGTGCGGAAAGCTGAGGTCGTGAAGTGTGATAACTGCAGCAAACTAAACAACAGCCCTCAACATCACACTCTTCCACGAGCGAGGACTAGCGACACCGATATAGGGAGGCATAGGTATTTGAAACGTTGGGAGGGCACTACAGGAGGTGCTGAACGGGGCCGGTTTGCGATGGTCGCAGCAAGAAGAAAGGCGGCATCACTAGAGAATCGCGCAAGATCGTGCTCCCCTAATTCTCACGAGGTTGTGTCAAAGTACGTTCCAGTGCGTGAGAGGCGGGCACTGTTTGAGTCGCTTTCGAAAAGCGGTGGAAGCTTGGCAAGAAGTAGTGAACAGTTAGCTCGACCTGTGATTGTGAACGACACTCCGAGGAGGGCGGCCTCGTTGCATGACCTCCAAGCGCCTCCGACGAGGTCGGTCAGCGACTTGCGACAGTTCTTTGAAGCGGTGGCTCGTGGCGCAGGACAGTGTTCTGGCTTGCAGAGATACAGTGAACCTCCTAATCTCGCGTCGAGAGTTTTCACATCCCTCACAGTTGTTTAGTTGATAATGGCATATCTTATTGACCATATTTTGACACTACTCCCAGAATGCCAAAAATGAATTTTAAAGCTTTCCAAAAGTGACTTCCTTATTTTCCTTTATGTTGGCAAGCTTGACTTCTTGTACATATTGTATATATAGACTGGCGTTGATCGCCGTTTGTCACTAAGTCGTTCGTTTTAAGACTGTTAAAAGTATTGTTATAAAGTACCTAATATAAAATGTATTAACTATATGATGTGTTTCTTTTAAAACTTTATATGCTAATATATACAGTAAGCCTGTCTTTGTATGAGTTGAGGCCGTCGTGATGCAGGGGCACAAACATGTGACTGTAACGCGAGCGTTGTGGGTTCGATCCCCTTCGGTGCAATAAATTATTATTTACGAATATTTTCATACCTCTATACATATCTCTGTATTTCATATATCTATTTTTCTGAGGCCAGTCGTGGCGCAGGGTCACATAGTGTCACTGAAAAATCGACTAGTTGTGGGTTCGATCCCCACTCGAAGAAATAAAATATTTATGTAAATTTATATTTCCATTTCTTTGCTCTGGTGTTGAAGGAAAGCGCGGTGTTGAGTTCCGCCACTCAACACGCAATACCTCGAAAATTCTACAGAAAGTGAGGAACGGAGTGTCTTAACACTAGGTTCCCACTGCCTTTCCTGCTATATGCAGGACAAAAAAATATATATCAAGAAAAAAAGGTAGTGACCGAATAAAGTGGCTAAATTTTAATAGAAATAGTCGTTTTTGTAGACGTCACGCATTGTTTGCAACTAAAACACAGATATGGTCTTAATGGCGTTTTGACAGTAATAGTTAGTCGTAGCGCTCTAAAGGTCGAGTCCTTCAATTTTAGTTTATTGTGTTGTAAGTTATTACATTGTTCACCTTCAATATTATATTTAAATATATTATATCGTATTTTTTTATTCTGTTGACGCCGTCGTGGCGCAGTGGCACATGCGTGTGATTGTAAACACGACGTGTGTGGGTTCAATCCCCATTCGAGAGAATGAATTATTATTTATTAATATCTTCAGTTCTCTTTTCGCTCTGGTAACGCCTGCAATACTTCATAAATTCGGCAGAACGTGAGTGATGGAGTGGAGGATGGACTGTTTTAACAATAGATTCCCATTGCCTACCCTGCTACATACAAAATAAAACGAGAAACAGAAAAAAATTAAAAACGTACATAAATAGACAAATTAATACCCTATTATAATAAAAAGATACACAATGTACGAGTGTTAGATATTATAACCACTAGGAGGATATCTGGCTATTCATTTAAAATGGTATTCTACTAATATTATAAATGTTAATGTTTATAAATTATAAAGATTTTCACTTTCACACCGACTCCTGAATAGATTTAGATAAAATAAAAAAAACAGCTTCACGCTGTATCCCGCACAGAGCAGGGTGGAAGAGGTAACCTAGTGTTAAGACACTCCGTTCCCCACTTTCCGCCAAGTTCTGGAGGTATTGCGTGTTAAATAGCGGAATTCAAAGCCGCGGTTTGCCTCGACACCAGAGCGAGGAAATGGAAATATAATTGTAAATAAATTATTGGTTGCCTCGAGTGGGGATCGAACCCACAACCAGTCGGTTTTACAGTCATACTTTGTGCCCTTACTACGACTGGCCTGAGATTTAGACAAAATTTTACAGTAATCTAGATTATACATCAGAATAACATATAGGGTACAATTTATGTAAATCTAATATGTAATTCTTATTGTTAGTAATATATATAGTATGAGTTCAAGCGGGCAAACCCGCGCGTGGGTCCCAAGACTCCCAAGTGCTTTCATATAAGAAGGAAAAGACAGTTCACCAAACCACCGCAATCTTCACACGGAAAGTCCAGTAATATCAATTATATTATCCTAATCCATACATAGATCATTAAAATCGTATGACTTGGGATTTTGCAAGTCTTAGTTAACTGTCGTGACTAATTCTGCACGTATTCTATAAAAAGCTCCAACGCCCCCACTCTACTTCATAAGGAGAGACGTCTGTACTCGATAACGTCATTTTGTTGTATCGTAATCCTGTCCCATTGCTTATAATTTGATCTGGCAGTAAAACTGATAGGAATATTATATCAATAGTTAAGACACTCCGTGAGAAAGTTGGGACAATTTCCGCAGAATTTTCGAGGCATTGCTTGTTGTGTGGCGGAACTCAACGCCGAGCTTGACTCGTTACTAGTGCGGAGAAATGAAAATATTTAACTAAAATATTATTGGGAATTGAATGCATACTTAAAAATATATTTTAATGTCATCAATATCATAGCTGAGACCAGTCGTGGCGCAGCAGCACGAAGTGTGACTGTTGTGGGTTCTATCTCCACTTGAGGAGATGAAATATTTACTTAAATTTATATTTCCAGGTCGAGGTTCTCGGGTGTCGAAGTTAAGCGCGGCGTTGAGTTCTGCCACTCAATACGAAATGCCTTCAAGTGGGGACACTTTCTGCCGAATTCTGCCGAATTGTTGTTGCAACGAAGTGTCTTAAGACTAGGTTCCCTCTGCCTACCCTGCTGTGTGCGGGATACAGCGTGAAGCTATTTTTTAAATTTGATAATAGCTAGTTAATTTGTTAAATGTGTTAGTTTTTTTTAAACTTTACGCTATACTCCACACATATAAGGATAAGCGGAGGGTACCTGGGAACCTAAGACGCTCCGTTCCCATGACGCATCTTTATTTGTCATATAAGTTTTGGTAATTAGATATCCTTAAGTTATGGCTTATCTTGTTCGGAAGTCATTTGTAAATGTATCTTATCTTATTTAGATTCCTGTCATTCCACGCTTGTTAGTAAATGTGTATTGCGAGAGTAAATATAAAATAAAACCATTAAAGATCTATATAGTAGGTATATGCTACTATTTCTATAGTTTAATTATAGGGCAAAAAACACTGTTTGCCTACCCCAGAATAGTTTGGTGCCCACCCCAATTTTACTAACAAAAAAATTGCCCCAAAAAATTAGAAAAACATCGTTTACCCGAACATATCTGTTCAAACACCAGACCCCCCCGCCCCAGAAAAAAAATCTAAATACGCTGATGACCATTCTACAGTATAGAAGATACGAATATATGTTCCAATTTCTACCTTTTAATTTACAGTAAAAACTTGGCAAGCAATTAAATACATTTAAACGAACTAGGCATTAGTTGCACAAGAAGCTTACATTCCTTGAGCGTACATACAGCTATTTACTAAACAGTTCAGATGTTAAACTGAAATAATCAACGTTTTAATCGAGACTAAGTACTGATACCAACCTAAGAGACTATTTAAGTATTTACATTAACTAATTGTGTTTCGCTAATAGTGACAGATTCTCAGAACTTTAAGGTTGTAATTGTTTTTGTTATTTTTTTTAAACAATTGATTTATCTATATACATTTTTGTTTATTTATGTAACATCATCATCATCACCGTGAGTAGATTTTATATAATACAACGCGCAGTGTAGTGGATTCAGTTGGAAAGGGGAGAACGGAGTGTCTTAACTCTACCATGCATGTTCTATCATAAATAAACAACTACAAGTTTTTCTACAATATATTTTTCATTTATAAGACAAAAGAGATCAATTCCCGATGCCCAGGTACATTCTAATGCTTTTTAACGTTTTTAAAGTGTTATTCAACACTCAGGAAAGAAAAATACTTATTTAGAAAACGTATAAAAATTTGAACGCAGGGGACCAGGACCTACCTGGTCGGTTTCCGCGGGTTCGAGTCCCGCTACGTTCAAATTTTTATAAAAAATAAATAAATCAGCTTCACGCTGTATCCCGCACACTGCAGGG
>DWAP01001665.1:0-15205 GCA_018230625.1 Heliconius eleuchia
ACATACATACAAAAATACAAATCTTTCCTCTTTATAATATTAGTATAGATAGTATAGATATAGAACGGATTTATGCATATTTTTAAAATTTTATACATTACCATACTTTATTCAAGCTACGAAATGAAAGAACAAAACTGTACGAAATATATTTTTAATATTTTCCAGGTAAATTAATCCTACTAGGTATATTTACAGTCAGATACGAAGTATATTTTGATATTTTCGAGGCGCAGTGGAGCAGAAATGATAATCGTCGATTCGATCCCCCTTCGGGGGTATCTAATGATTTCATTTGACCACACTTTGAGTTTTTTCTCTTTCAGTTCCGGCATTAGTACAAGGTTTGTCTTAAATTTGGTCGGCATGCAGAAAACCATGTGTCTAAATTACATTAGATATCTGCTATCCCGCTGTATTTGAACAAGCTTGAGCAAGCCTGAGCAAGCTTAGTGGTCAGAGCGCCAGGTCGGTCGGTCCAGGAAGCACAGGTTCGAGTCCCGCTACGTTCAAATTTTTATACGTTTTCTAAATAAGTATTTAACAAGCCTTAACTTGAGCAGAAACAATTTTTGTCGTTTTTCAGTTTTGACATGAAAATTATTTATTCGCTTATAGAATTTTTATTATATTCTATCAAGATATGCCTGAGTTATGTGTTAATAAGCGAGATTTTTCTTATTATCAGGTAACATAACCTCAATTCTGTGGATCTAACATTACGAATTATAATTTGCGATACTGAAGACTGAAAATTGCTTATTTATCGTACAAATAAGCACATAAGATATTTTTTTTACTGCATAGTAAAGTATTTAATCATAACATTGTCGCTTCTCTATTTTAAATATCGAATATTTTATAATAAACAAATATTTAATTTTACTAAAGATTTAGTCTTGTCATAAATATTATTACTAAGAAAACCATTTTTCTTTTATTGTACGTAACATTTATTAGTATTAAAGTGGTTAACTAGTTTAGGTTGTGGAAAGTAAGGCCAGTGTGTTTTTTATAGGTTGCAAGTTCTAAGTATTTTTTTAAAAAACGTACAGAATTTTTTCGAATTTCTTGCACAACATCACTAGGCCAATTTACGTTGTAAGGAGAAAACACGAAAGAGTTTATAATGTAAAAGAAGAGACAAAGTTACACAATACGATAATTAAAAGAGATCCGGTTAAAATCCTACCGACACCTACAACAATACAATAAATATATAAACATATACATGGGGTGAGTAATACATACATGTTAGCTTATAATTTAATATTATTATAACTAACATATTTACACAAAAAAAAACATAAAGACTAAACACAAACATTAACAAACATTCGATATTAAGGGGACGAAGAACTTTAGGAGGAAAAATATCAAATAACGAATTAACTAACAGATAAGAAAACACAATGAACAATCATATAAAAATATCAGATTAGTAATATTCTGTTTATTTTTAATTGTAACAGTACTTATGGCCAGATTAAGTATTTATGATTCGATTTCTCCGTCATTTGTGTTCACATTTTTTTAATTTGAAAGGGCGCGCTCGAAGAGCTTCATGGTATGCTCATAATTTTAATGCCCCTATAACTGCCTCAATCTTGAACAGTGCCCCTTCACTAGTAAATAGGGATAATGAAGCTAAGCCGCCACTGGTGTGGCATCTTTCCAGTGTTCAAGATATGGTTAAAAGTTTCAGTAAGCATGAGCACACCAAGAGAGCCCAGCGATTTCCGTTTTCGATCGGAATGTCGTCAGGTCCAACCACTTTTCCGTTTTTCTTGCATTGAAGGCAATTACGAGTTTCGTCAAAGGCAATTGGCGCAATAAGTCCGAGGTTAGGCGGTGGGTCGTGATGTAGACTGCATGGGTGCTGAGTATTCACCAACTCCTGGAAGTAGCTTCTCCAACTCTCCTGCACGAAGGCATGACAACAGAGCAGCGTGCCTTGGGAATCTCTGACGCAAAGACATTTTGCGATATCTTGCGTCGCTTTATCCAAAGCATCCTGAGCAGTCTCGGTGTTACTCGAAAGAGTATGACTTTACACTTCTGCCTGGAAGTCGGTCTTCATGGGTCCATTCAGCAACCTCCACTTGATCCGAGGCTTACATTTCTCGGCTACTTTCGGAGTGACGTTGAAGTCCATGACAAGAAGATGATATTAGGCCGTCAGGCTTTTGCCTGGAATGACTTTACAGCTAGTTATCCTGCCTTTATGCCACC
Source organism: Heliconius eleuchia (assembly GCA_018230625.1). Taxonomy (NCBI): domain Eukaryota; kingdom Metazoa; phylum Arthropoda; class Insecta; order Lepidoptera; family Nymphalidae; genus Heliconius; species Heliconius eleuchia. The sequence continues at coordinate 2,233 of DWAP01001665.1, forward strand.
GTCTCGTCAATAAGTAGTCAATTTGAGTTGAGTGGGACCCGCTCGTATACGTGATAAGGTGCTGAGGATTTTTTTGAAAGAACGTATTCAAGACAGCCAGACTTATAATTACCAAAAGAAATCTTTCATAACTGAATATATATATCAATCTGTTGAAAAATGCAGCATAATGTCATAACACTAGGTTCCCTCAGCCTCCCCTGCTTTGTGCCGAATACAGCTTGAAGCTGTATATTTATATAATAGTCAAAGACGTTTCATGTCCAACACTGGATACACTAATACTGTACAACCATTAAATGCAATTAGCTTCTGAAATTTCAGAGAGTCCTCTGATTGATAATGAAGCCCTTATATCAAATGTACAACTTAATCAAGTGACCGATGTAATAGCTAATCATATAATTTCAAGTTACAGGAAGTATTTAAGTTTGAAGGAAATCTACAATAATGACTGTTTTCAAATCATTATTATTATTTCATTCTGTTTTGTTATGGTGTTTTTAAAAACATTCAGTGGCCTTCAATATTGTTTTTTATAGAAATTGTCCTTAATTTTTAGCCGAGTTCTTTTGCTAAAAGGAGGAGGTCCTATAATTGATTTTTTTTTTTTATGTCTAATATATGGATATTATGGATGGTTTTTTTGAACTGCTTTAGAAGAAATCATTCAACGTATCGTCCCATTTTCCAAGTCAGTATCTGATAATGAAATCCCAAAGAAATCGAGGGAGGTTAATTAGAATAATCAGATATTTACTCCTTGTAGCCATTATTTATCATGCTATGCCATCATCTATCATTGTTGGTGATGATATGAGACGCAACTCTTTTAATATTATAAAAGTTTTATAGGGCTCGTAATACATTATAAAGTAAGATAATGATGGAAGGCACAATTCCTGCCTTTGTTCTTTCCAACTTTAACTTGTATATTATGTAGCTAGTGGGCCCCGCACGGTTTCGCCCGCTTTGATTATTTTAGTAATTTTATCGATAGGTACTGTTGTGCACTTTATAAATTGTATTTATTGGTATTTTATTTAATTTTACTCGCAAAAATTGTTGTATTCAATAGAAAAAATCATATTTTCGCGTACAAAAAATTATAGATAGGCGCGTACGACAAATGAATTTGTAAATTCTTATACTGCGTGAATTTCGGGATGAAAAGTATATGTTTCCTCATAGCCCTTTCATTTGACAGCAAAAATCAATTTCAATGTTCAATTTAAACAGCCCAGATAAACAGAAAGTCAGGTCAGGTTATTTTGAAATCACAGACACTTCACTTTAATTTATATATATAAAGTATAGACGTATAGATAGATTAGTTTGGTGTATTTAGGGACAATTGATAAGGTATTCTAGTAAGGTCTTTATATTTTTAAATATAAATAATTAATTAATTTTTTGAGATTTTAATAGATTTTGGTAGTAAAAATGGTCTAAATACGACCATTTTAAACGACCATATAATAAAATGTTCATTTATTTCATACCTATGAAGGTTCGCGCGCACGGCAAATGCGGTTTTTTTCACGTAAATCTCTAACTCGCGGGGGTTCCGGGATGAAAAGTAGTCTATATATTGCCCCATAATCTACGCGATATTGCAGTTTGCCCTGATAAACAGACATACAGAAAAACATTTAAAAATATTTGTTAGTGTTTTAGTATAGTGTTAATAACTATATTAATTTAAAAAACACGTTTCTTTAAAAAATCATAGACAGACAGAGCAGAGTAGGCAAAGTGAACCTAGTGTCCACTTTCCACCGAATTTTTCGGGGCATTGCGTATAGAGTGGCGGAACTGAACTCAACGGGCTCTTTCCCTTAGTGCCAGAGCTCAGAAATAAAAATATTAATGTATAATAAAAATGAAAAAAATCATAAATGTATATGTGTATAGATAAATATTGAGACCAGTCGTGGTGCAGTGGCACACTGAAGTGCGACTGCAAACCGACTGGTTGTCGGTTCGATCCCCACGCGAGGAGATAAAATATTTACTGGTGTCTGACTGTTATTATTATTCATCAGATGTTCCAGATACTCAATTTTTATATGTCAGTGGAAAATGCTCATTACGCTTAACAATTTTTGTTATGGATTCATTTAATTATTTTTCATAGTTTATGTCAATGGAAAATATTCATCTCCCATCTCCCTTAACAACTTGTTTTAAAGCATTTCATTATTTCTTTTTGTTTAGTTGGATACCTACGGTTCTACATCAGGTGTGGAAGTCTTCCAAATCAAATATAGCCTAGTTCCTGCCCAGACTTAATAGATACACAATAAAAAAGATAAGTGTATGTTATATTAGTTATTTCAAGCCCCCCTACATTGTTGTTCAATGTAATGACACATTTTCTTTACTGTTTTATTATAATAAATATTCTATCTATACTATAGTATAGATAGAATAGATTTATAAATCAATCAAAAAGAGAAAGGATAACTTTGAGCGCTGAAAATATTAAAACTATACTCCAAAGAACATTTTATTGTGTGGTTAACGTTTCTTATAAATGACAAGTTTAAATTCGCGAACCTATAAACTCAATTTCTATGCAATTGGCTACAATTAATTATACACTAGATTAAGGATAACAGTCTAAAAAACGGCCCAATAAATAGGAGCACAAAAAAATTGTGTTCTTATTTGATTTTAGTATGGTCCAACCCCAGCGAACGTGCGGATGTGCCAAAATGCCTCAGTGTGCTTAATAAAATTAGTATTATACAATCAAATACAAATATTTTATCATTTAGCCAATATTTGTGACTACGAATATTGGTTGGTCTGGACTAAAACATGCATGCATGTAGTAGATGTTTTAATTTTGATGATTGTTTTAATTTTTTTGTCTTATAGTTTTACTTACCTATTTTTCTGTGCACAATGAATATCTATTGTCGCCCAAGAAATTATTATTTATAATATTAAAATTCAGTATATATAGCGGTGGCAGAGGTAACCTCCCTGTGACCACTTGTCATATACTATCCGACGCGGAAGCTCATTACGATAAGCTAGTGAAAGTCGCGGTGATTACATTTGAAAATCAGTGATATAATAAGCTAAATTTTATATTTCGCGGTGTCTATGGGAAAACCCGGCAATCACACACAGAGGGTTAAAACAGTTGAACATGAGATTCATCGTTAAATTTCATCATATTTTCGCTCCTGCGTCACTACAAACACATATTGTATATGGTATAGTATCGCGCTGCAAAATCTATGGTAGTCTTTGATTCTTCCAATTTTTTTTGGCTAAATTAATGAAGTGACCAGTATAAACCTGACAACCCTGCGCTTGCGGCAGACTAGTGGCAACCATTGGGTGATTCACATATAAACATATGAGTACAATTTTGTCCAAAAACGCATTAAGAAATTTTTTTTATTAAAGGTGATTGTGACAGGATTTTTCTAGAGAACCCTAGTGTAATCTATTCTACTATTATGTATCATTCTTAAATATAAGTTTTATTAGAAAAACAGATCCCTGCAGATTTAAGCAATGGGATCTCGACCTAATGGTTCTGGGTTTGTTTCCCGCTTTTTAAGACAAAGTGCGGCGTTGAGTCGTATTCGGGCATAGGTACATTATGCATATTTTGCTATATGCGAGTCATAATGTACTATGAAGTTGAAAAGAAAACTTCTATAAAAATCTGCCAAGTTGCATTCGAATAAAATTCTAATTAACCAGCATGTTTTATGTGATACTGAACCAGAAATTATACATTTCAAAAAGATAACGAGGAAAATATATTATAATCATTAAAAATGTATAGTAAAATAATAAAATAAAAAGAACTTTATTAATTAACAAAAAATGTCAGTTTATATAATATCTTATTAATAATTGCGATTCAATAGTACGATTAATGGAATGTAATACTGTTGACCATTTTTAATGAAGTCGTTAGCTTGTGCTAAAGTACATACAATAAGTAATATTACGATTATAAAAAGTTCTTTGATTTTCACTATTACTCATTTTAAATGAATCTATTTTAACCGGATTAATCGCGTATATTTGGTATAATACATTTTTGGAAACCCGACATTTCGACACTTTGCAGTAGTCTGTAGACTATCTACCCGTACCAAATATACGCGATTTTTATATAAGAATAACATATAGTCTACTATTTATGTATAGAGCATAGGCGTAGCGAGCTTAACTCGCGCCCGGGGCAAAATATTTTTTTAGCGCCCAGGTGAAAACTAATTCGCAAATTAATATATTTCGAAAATATATTCGCAAATTATTAATTAGAGGAAATATTTATTTAAATTTATATTTCCATTTCCTTCGCTCTTGCTCTGGGGTCAAGGCAAAAGCGCGGCTTCCGCCGCTCAACACGCAATGCCTCCAGAATTCGTCGGAAAGTGGAGATCGGAGTCTTTAACACTAGGTTCCCTCTGTCTACCCTGATGTGTATGGGATACGGCGTGAAGCTGATTTAATTTAATTTTTAATTAATTAATAAACTTTTAGGCTCAAGCTTCGCTTTAAATTACACAAATTTTACATATTTGTAAAGAAATATAAAAAAAAACACAGTTTAAAAAGAATAAAAATATATATATTTATTATCTTGAAGGTCATACATATATGATAATAACATTAATTTTTACGAGGGGTGATCCAAAAGTAATGATATTCTAATACAGTGTTTAGAGTTCATAAAGTAATTTATTTTTCTACATCTTTTCTCCTAACAAGTCAATAAATTAAGTCCATCTTTTTTCTAAACCTAGGATTCCTTTTGAAAAAAATCTTTATTTTGACTCTCTCAAAATGCCTCCACAGCCGTCATCACTTCGCTATTGTCTTAAAATTTTGTGCCTCTAATGTGTTCCTTAAGCCTTCTACCTCTTTGGTAGAAGTCGCTAGAGTCTAGGTCCGGCGAATAGGGTTCAAGCAGTTCGAATCCCGTTTCTTGAATTGAAGCCAACGCAACTGCGGCTTTGTGAGCTTGAGCGTTGTCTTGGTGATAGCACTCCAGCTCGCAGTTTGCCGCGTCTTTTCTCCTTGATGGTCTCCCGCAACCTTCTTATTTGATCTGTATAATAAGAGCCCGTAGTAGTGAATCCCCTCTTCAGGTCGCTTCTGCGTGGCATTTATTAATCCCGGCTTTTCTAACCAGGGTTTGCCTTCCTGCTCAACGGACGCCATAAACTTTCCAGGCAAACTTAACACTGAATTTCTTCGGTGTCGCTGAGGAGGCTCTCTTCCAAGTCATCGATTATTGTTTTGTTTCAAGATCAAAGTGATGGATCCAAGTCTCGTCCATGATCACGAAACGTGACAATTTTTTTCTCGATCTGCTTAGAACTTTTCGATGTTCACTCTCGAAATGTTGACTTTTTCTTTTGTTCGTCGGTTAACATTCTCGGTACCCAACGCGCGGAGACATTTTTCATATGCATTTCGTTCACAAGGATCCTTTGCTACCATACCATATGCACGCTACTATATGAGATCCCTGTGACCTCAGCTACATACCTGATAGTCCCTCTTCGAACTGCCAATACAACATCTTCAACTTTTTTAACGTTGTCTTCAGTGGAGGACGTGGATGGGCGTCCTTCGCGATGTTGAATATTCCAAAATATGTCACAGCAATTGGGTTTTGTTTAGCTGCAGTAAATCCTACTAAATTCAATGAATAATTATCACAACAAAGCTTTATGATTTTTTTCTATTATTCTTTGTTGAACGCCAGATGTGTGACATGCAATCACGGCAGCTTTATCGTAAAATTGTGATCTGCAGTTTGTAAGTGAAATTTCATCGGTATTTATTTTCTCTAAAATTATATTTTCAATCTTTGGCATGTATGTCGATAAAACCCAAAAAAAAATCTCTTATAGAAATCAACGTCTACGAACCTAATGACTTGGGATATTTGTTCTTGATGAGAGATATCTGGAGTTGAATTAAGCAAAAGTCCATAATATTTTTTTCTTTGTTTTCGTTTGTTACTTGAAGTCGGAGTGTACGAGTAGACGCCAGAAGATAATTGAATTCATTTTGAATCTGTTTTGATAAATATGAGATAGTTTTTAAAGTTTCTGTGGCTTGAAGTGCTAATTATAAAGTACATTAAATCAATAAATAAAATGTTACGCACGTTGATGATGAAAATATTTACATAAAAATCTTTAATTTTTGCGATTTTTGCATATTTTAAATAAAATTTTTGAATGTGATTAATAATATAAAAATAATAACCTCTTGAGTGAGTGAGTATGGTATGGTAGGTATGGTGTGGTAAATTTTATGGAGAGTGGATCATTTGATCTACTCTCCATAAAATGACCTTTCACAGTGGATCATCTGATAACATGCGAGCTATAATCGTGTTCACTGCGAATGGCACATTACACACCATATCGTAGGATATGTGGATAAAAGTAAATCATTCCACAGTTACTAATATACCTTTAACTTCTTATTCTTTTTGATTTAGAGATTGAGATGAACCGAAGTATCAGATCAAAGAAAGTGATAGGGCTGGGGATAAGACAACGAGGAGGGGGTTTTTTTTGTATATGGGGATACCATATGGGGGGATATCGATCTTTATAGTTACTTACTATGTATATCTAGTTACGTCTAAATAATTAAGTCTACTATGTACATATATCTAGTTCTAATGCGAAGACTTTGTGGACACACAAGCTTGTCCATGTTTTTGCCTTATCAGTCAAATCACTAGATAGTAGTAGTAAATGCCGATACTAGTACTATCTATAGATAGTACTAGTATTGGATTAGTCAATACTGGTAAGACTGAGGTAAGTGGTTAATTTTTTTTTGTATTGATCAGAAAATTTTGCTGTCCTTTTAGAGAAAGCTAGGTGCAAAATATTAAACCACTATTAGCAAATGTTAAACCACTAATACTTTTTTTATTATTAAGCAAGGTAGACAAAGGGAACTTATTGTTAATATAAGCTCCACGATTTGCTCGACATAAATATTGTTTAAAGATTCTTAATTCGTTTTATAGCTTCCGAGATGGCTTAGATTATGATTGATGATTACACTTATATTTGTAACATAAAATACAACAGTGAATAAATCGGGTAAGGGATTTAACATTCGGTCGAGTAGTATGACTACGTACCAGTGTTGCCAGACGTACCGATTTTGGCAGAACGTCCCGTTTCTAAGAAATCACGATTTTAGCGCTAAATTAAAAGGAAACGGGAAGCTATAGTATTTTTTTTCATTTGTGATTACTTCACTCACTGTGATAGTTTTATTAATTTCTTTAATTTTTAAATTAGTTACTAAACTTTTTCAGTGATATAGATATAAGTATATTCCTAAGTAAAATATAATTACTCTAAAGACTGCTTTACAGGGTAAACTAAACCGTAAAGTATGGCTATGTTTTTTATTAAAAACATTTAATATTAACAATATCCCTATTGCATTTTTTTAATCAGCTTCACGTTGTATTCCGCACGCAGCAGGGTAGACAGAGTGAATGTAGTGTTAAGACACGCCGTTCCCCACTTTTCACCGATTTCTGGAGGCATTGCATGTTAAGTGGCAAAACTCAACGCTGCACTTTGCTTCGACACCAGATCAAAGAAATGCTATCCCCATTGGATTTTTTTAAATCAGCTTTACGCTTTATCCCGCACATAGCAAGGTAGGCAGAGGTAACCTAGTGTAATGACACTTCATTCCCTACTTCCTGCCGAATTCTGGAGATATTGCGTGTTGATTGGCGGAACTCAACGCTGCGCTTTATGTCGACATCAAAGTGAAGAAATGTAAATATAAATATAAATACGTACATGTACAATGTATTCTTATTATTGATACTATTTTTAGGGTTCCGTACTTTTTAAGGAAAAAAAGAAACCTTGTAAGATCACTCTGTCTGTCTGTCAAGACCCTTTATCTCAGGAACGCTTGGAGATATCCAATTAACATTCAAACCATATACTCGGATCTATGGCACCATGATTTCCTGAAAAAAAAGTTCTACATTTACTTAAAAAAAGATATGGCCATTTATATTTCAAAAACGCTTATTTTGACACTATCAAAGGAATCAAAATTCATAGGGTACTTCCGGTCGTATAGAATTGTGAAATTTGGCAGCTAGTATTAGTTCAGGAAAAAAACCTGAAAAATATACATTTGTGGTAAAATCTTTCAAAAAATGGTTTTAAATACCAAAAACCTCATTTTTCGACATTATAAAGGAAATCAATATTAATAAGGTATTTCTGGCTAACCTAGAATTATAAAATTTGGTAGCTGGCATCTACAGATAGTACTAGTTTAGGGAAAAAAAACTGAAAACTATAAATTTGTGGTTAAATCCTAAAAAATAATAACCTTAAATAAATAGGAGGTAAAATTTGTTATTAAAGCCGCTAGTTCAAGTTAAGTATCAGATGAAAGGGCTCTGGCTAAGCTAAGCTTGAATTTTAGAAAAAGCTCGAAACCTCTAATTTTTGTACGGGACCCACGGTGGGCGAGCTAGGCTCGCGCTTGTCAGGTTTTTAAATAACTTTCATCAAAATCTGCTTTTGTCGCCAAATTGATTTGTCTATACAAACATTGGTATTGTTTTATATGATGTATCTCCATAAAACACGAAAATCGGATTATATTTGAATTTCGTGATAAACTAAATTTTGAATATCACAGAGTTTTTATATGAAATATAAACATTTTAGTAATTCAATATTTGTAGTACAAACTACTCGTACATGTAAATCTTTTAAAAAATTGCTAATATTTTTTTTTGTTTCGAATAAAAACTGTTATATAGAACAGTATATATGTATTTAGATGCTATTTAGTACGCATTTAAATGTATACCGCTATATACAATAGTCAATGCTATATATATATATATATATATATATATATATATATATATATAGACAGAATAAAAAAAAATACTCACTTTTAATATTGAATATATTTCCACATCACTGTCCACTGTCTTAAACTACATAAATTATAGTACAAGTATGAAGATACGATAACAATTAACAGTATAGATACTAAACATACCACCACAAACATGAAATAGCAAATTAAACAAGGATATTACAATAATTGAAATGACATAACAGGGAAAACAAACAAAAGGAAAATAAAAGTGCAACGAAGGACAATTTAGTATGATATATTGATGGCAAGACAAGGCAGACTTAAACGCGACAAGTCACATCCGGTCTATGGCTTTCGTTAATAAACTAAATAGAAATACTTATCATTATCATTAAAAATAGGGGCCAGTCGTCGCCAATCCACACTGCTGGCGCAGGGGCATAAGGTGTGACTGTAAACGCGACTGGTTGGGACTTCGATCTCCAGTCGAGGAAATGAAATATTTATTTAAATTTATTTTTCCATTTTTTCGTTCTGGTGTCTTGGCAAAGGACTGCGTTGATTTCCACCACTCAACACGCAATGCCTCTAAAGTTCAGTGGAAAGTGGGGAAGTGTCTTAACACTCTAGGCTCCCTTTGCCTCTACCCTGCTGTGTGCAAGATACAGCGTGAAGCTGGTTTTTTATCATTAAAAATATAAAAATCTTCACGCTGTATCCCGCACACATCAAGACGTGAAGATTTTTTAAAAATATAAAACGAGATTACCCATATCTCGTACCAGATTGCGTCAGAGGGACACTTTTACCAATCGAATCGAATGTGTATTTACTATTGGTTTTTAAGCTGTATATTCAACTGCATTAAACATCAGTAATGCAGTTAGCATTAAAAAGAGACAATAAACAATGAACAATTTACCTATTTCCGCAAAAATATGTATATCCGTAATATAGTGTTCCGCGTACAATTGATGCTATCATAAAGAGACAATGATCGAAATGTCTTCCTTTAACTATCGTCGAATCATTGAACTATTTTATTGAATAATCAGTCAATAGTTTAATAGTTATTATTATTGTAAAAAAAATCCATTTCCTCGAACGGGAACTGAACCTACAATCTGTCGCGCTTAAATATAACATACAAATCCGGTACCCGTCAATAGTCAGACATCGCGTGTTAGGTGGCGGAAACCAACAATGGACTTTATCCAATCAACCAATTGTTATCCAGATCATCATTACAAATTGAATGTAAGAATTCAATTATTATTTTCAAATTCAAGCTATTATTTATTAGTTTTTTTTGCTAGTTTTGAATATCTAATGTATATAATGTTAAATATTAAGTAATATAAGATGGCTGCAGAATTCCCCTTTATAATAGGTATGTATAACCTATTTCATTAAGGATAATTAAAAATGAATGTATATATTAATTTATTTATATATTGTAAAACAGGTTTCAATTTATCATATCGACTCATATGATGTTATCATATTTTGATTTTTGAAGGCACAAGCATGTGACTGTAAAAGTGACAAATTGTGGATTTGATTCCCACTCGCTCTTGTAAAAAGGCAAAACGCCGCGTTGAGTTTAGCCACTCAACACGCGGGGAACGCAAGTACCTTAACGGGAACGGAGTGTCTTAACACTAGGTTCTCTTTGCGGCAAGCAAACCCTGCAAGGTGCGGGATACAGCGTGAACCTTAAAAATTATATATAGGCATATGCCGCTGTATCCCGCACCGCTCGTGCGGATTTCACTGTATACAGTATATACTGTATACAGCGAAATCCGACTAAAGCAGTATTTGCCTTTTGTTGTTGAAATCACGGCCTCGGTGCTTCACTGATTATACAATCACGCAATATCACTTAAGGCAGTCTTCCTTCAATGTATTTATTACCGTTTTTAATACAAGAAAAAAAATCTTCTCTATAAATAAATCCTAGAGAACTTAAAATTGGTCGTGTAGGTTATTGTTATAGCGTTATTGAGTACTGGAATGTAATAATTAATGGTAATTTTGGAAAATGGCAGTAAAATAATTATATGAAACATCTTGTTTCTCTATTAATTCGTAATTTAAAATTCATCATTACTAACTAAAGAGTTGAGGCCGTCGTGGTGCAAGAGCTCAAGCGTGTGACTGTTACGTGGCGGCTGTGAGTTGGATTCCGATTCGGGGGAATGATTTATTATTTGTTAATATTTTCATTTCTCTATGCGAAAGCGGGTAGCGTAGTGTTTACCCAAATTACAGTAAGGGCCTGATATTGATGGCTTCGCGAATTAGCTCAGAAGCTTTCGCAGTCAAAAAAAAAATAGATTTTTTACTGTTTTGAAAACGGCTCTTGTTTACTTCAGCTAATTCGAATTCGTCATCCTTTATTGAGGCAATGTGTACGCTTTTACAATAGGGTGCCAGAAAACGTCAGAGAAAGAAAAATCCCTGACGTTTTCTGGGATAACGATTTAAAAAAAATGTGAAAATGACGTTTGTGTTTTAAAATTTTGTAAGTGAATTGCTCACTCCAGTATGTTTCAAGGATATTATTGTCACAAATAATTAAATATGTATTAGTATAAAATTTATTAAAAAAAAACCCTGTTGAGTTGCTTGCGCCGGTTCTTCTTAGGTCTGAGACATTAACTTTAGTGAACTGGTGGTAAATTGGTTGACGTTCAAAAAATTAAAACCTGTGTCTTCTTATTTTGAATAGTTATTTGACGTTGACTTTAATATATAACAATAAATTAATATCTTCGAAAAACAAGATATTTCATATAATTTGAAATGAAAATATTAATGTTAAAAAAATATTTCATTTCCTCAAGTCAGAATCGAACCCACAACCAGTATATTTGAATAACTGGCTTCAAATCTTATATAATTTATTTTGTATAACATCGTGCATGCATATAGCATTTTATTTTTGACAAAATTTTAAGATTTAGATGAGGCTAGGCTAGGCACAAGCAGTGATGGTCATTAATTTGATTCTCGTTTAGAGGGATATCATGATGATTTATTTATGCTGCCTAGGTTCTATCACGAAGAAAAAGTGGATATAAAGTTGAGATACAATACACAAATCTCTTGATACTTAAATAGAATGACTATTTGTAGTAATTACTTATTACGATTTGTCTTACCCTTCTTTGTTATTATAGTTATTTAATCAAATTAAATAATTAATTTGTGATTTAAAGTTAAAAACAGATTTACAGAAAAACTAGTAACAATGTTTTCAGATTTTAAGTGTATATATAATACAATTATAAATAAAGTATACAAATAATTGGGCTTTAATAAAAAATGATATCCTTGATGGTGTTCTTAGGAAATAATAATTTGACAAGGTAGATTTTTTTAAAAAATATTCAACATATTTTGCCCTGACACATATTAAGAATACGAGCTTGGGCCATACAATTGTCCAATATGGGGATCCGGATAATAAAATCTAAATATAAAAAGATTGAGGATGCTGGTGCGTGGGTTTCCTCTGCGATATCCTGTGACACGTAACGGCCGGTACTTAACTCTAAATTGTTTCAGTTATGGCTGACCTTCGGCGCCTCGCTGGCTTTCCTTATCATCGGTCTTGTCAGAGGATATTCTGCTTCCGCTATTCCTTCAATAGAAAGTCTGGATTCTTTCTTAATACAGAATAGTGAGCAGAAGTCGTGGATCGGTAAGTATAATTTACATATAGATGCCGATAATATAAGAGATATCGACGATAGCGATTTTTACATATTTTATTTATCAATTTGTTTTTTAGTTTCACGGTGAATCCCGCATATGTAGCCACTTTCCGTCGAATTTTCGATACATTGCGTATTGAGTGGTGGGACTTAACGCTGCGCTTTGCCTTGTTACCAGAGCAAGAAAATTAACGTAAAATGATTTATTCACCCGAGAAAGATTCAAACCACCAAATGGCCGTCTTGAAACTAAATATATAATATGTTATATAATATGAACAAAATAAATAAATCAGCTGCTTCACGCTGTATCCCGCACACAGCAGGTTAGGCAGAGGGAACCTTGTGTTAAG
>DWAP01001666.1:0-15195 GCA_018230625.1 Heliconius eleuchia
CGCACGTAAAAACAAACTTACTTTTTCCTTGCATAGATGGAAGGGAAGAGGAAATGTGTTGCATATATAATATTTTTATTTCTTCGCTTTGATGTTGAGGCAAAAAGAGTATTTAAGTCCCGCCACTCAATACGCAGGAAGAGAATCGAGAAAATCTAGAATTCGGAGGAAAAGTGGTGACTTTTGTGATACAACACCAACGCAAAGAAAAGAAAATATTATTAAATAAATAATTCATTCCCCATAGTTTGAATCGATCCCACAACTGTCGTGCTTACTGTCATATGATTATGCCACTGCTCCATGACGGCCTCTAAGCTAGTTACCTGTATAATAAAAACAAACGAATTATAATAATATCAGTAAAACTTTTATAAATTAACAAAAAACGCCTCGCCTCTAACTTGTACCATATTCCTTGACGGGAGATGCCACTTGATTTTTCTGATACATTTTCATGAGGTTACCCTGTACGTACGTACGGTCTCGGCTGAAGGCTGGGATGAACGTTAATCTCTGGATTGTCTCCATTTGCTGTCGGAAAAACGAATTTAGGGTGTGTGCATCATTCATTTAATCAACAAAGTTTATATATATTAGGTATTTTTGTATGTAACGATAACATTGCAAAGTTAGTAGTTTGCTTAAAATTGAACACTACGGTGTTTTACATAGATGATGTACAAGCGACCCATCTGCGGCTTCGCCCGTCTAACCCTGCGGTTATATTATATTCAAATTAATATATTAAATAAATATATTAAATAAATCGTAGCCTATATTATATTCTGACGTATAAGCTATATCACTGTAAACTTATATCTGAAATTGTTTAGTACTTTTTGCTTTAAAGTGGAACAAACATCCGTGCCTCCTCTCGAACTTGACTATAAAATCCTAAAAAATATAACAAACATCCCTATTTTACAACTTAAACCAACATTTCCAGTAACAAAAGATGTAAATACAATTTACAAGCAGCAAACAAATAGCATCCAGCAACTTCCTGCGAAGTGAGATAAACACGTAAATAGGTTAGCGAGTTTAAACAGTTTTGTAAAGGAGAGCCGATTAGCAGTGACAAATCCTTTATGGATCCGTACTACCTACCATTGCTGGAGAGCACGCGAAATGTAGAGTTGATATTGTAGAGTTGACTAAGAACTATATTATATGTTATGACGTTTTAAATAGCGGTTTTAGTCCTGAAGTGACAGTTGTAAGTTCGATTCTGACGTGGGATAGTGAATTTTTATTTCTTTGCTGTGGTTTAATTACGGTTTTTAATACGTGATGCCTCGCAAATTGGGCAGAAAGTTTCCATATGCGAGATACAGTGGTAAATTTAAAAACGATATATTATAAATTTATTTACTTAAGTAGTCAGTGACAATAAATAATTTTATCTTTTTAATGAACAGAGAGAACCAGTATAATCTGCTCTCGATATTACACACTTTATTGAGTATATTAGTAAATAATATTACAACGTGAACCATGGGGGTCCATTACTTTACATCATTTCGTTATTATATTTATTATTTATACACAATGTATATTTATTTCTTTCATTTACAATGGAAAAATATAAAATATTATGTATTATGTATTAAAATGATTAAAAGAATTAATTTGTTCTTTTACAAAATAGTTTTTGTCAGATGATTAAATGACAGGTATTTGAAATCGATTTCTATTTTTCAAATATATTTTCTTTTTACTAAGCTACCAGGTAACCCGTACACTTGTTTGCCTTGTCCGTTTCATAAAAAAAGAATTATAAAAAAAACACAAAACAACCATAATACCCAACTAACTAACAGTACCTACATATATATACGATTAACTCGATTAACCAGAAAATCAAACGGGCGAGAGGTATCAATAATTTCCCTTTCGTCGAGTTCCCAGCACTTCCTAAACTCGAGTTTGGCCAAGTTTGGAGAACACAAGCTTAGCAGTTACACACATCTGTTGGTTGTTTTGTATCCAATATCGCATGACTAACAAGAATCAACTTCTTATATTAACTACCTCTTCATATTAGGTAGGTTTTTGAGTGTTATTCTTGTTTAGGTATTTAGTGTAAGGTTTAATATGAATTTACGTTACGTTAATTGTACCTAAGCGATTCTCAAATATACTACACTATATTTTATCCAATCATATTGTGAATGTACATAAAATAATAAGAAATACAGCTATAATTTTATAAGTACCTATATTATAAAATTTATTAGTCGATATGAACTCACAATCACTAAAAACAGCACTGCCTAGTTCGGTTGTTCCCATTGTACGTGATAGATTTTTTTTTGCTTCGCACTTTGTCCTACATACAGCAGGTTAGGCAAAAGGCAACATAGTGTTAAGACATTCCTATCCTTTCCACCAAATTTTTGTGACTTTATAAATTGAATTACGGAATTCAACAGCGTGCTTTGTCTTGTTAGTATAGCGATAAAATAGAATAATGAATTCTCCCGAATGGGAATCGAATCCACAATCATTGTGTTTACAGTCAAACACTGTGCCGCTACAACCTCAAATGGCGATAGTTCGTACAATGACAGTAAATAATATAATCCCACTATACTTATCCTAATAGTACTTATCCTTATATCACTGCGTAAGGGCATTCATACATCCACATACATACATTTCCAGATTTCATACATCCACATACATACATTTCCAGATTTCATACATCCACATACATATCTCAGACAGGTCGTATTTTTCACGGAGCCAATGTTTTAAGATCTCGCGGATTTCCCGCACACTTCAAGTAGAGCAACTTTTGCCACTTTGAGGTTATTCCCTTGGTATTCAAAGCGGAGTGACTACGCTTTTGTTACATAACTTTGAGTTTGAGTTTCTTTTTTAAATAGATATAGAATGGTACAGTAGGTTCTCATCTTCGGTTTTTTTTGTGATGAATCATGATTTTTAAAGGTTTTTTATATCTTTGGTTTTTGTTCGCATAGCTAAACAAAGAGAGTGTAATCTCTATCCCTCGATTTACTTATTTTTGTAATTGTGGATTAAGTGAGAAAGTAAAAAAAGTTCATTCCTCCAAATTAAAATCGAACCTATGATCATCGTGTTTATAATGTGGTACCGCTTAACTATGATTATATATTTTATGTCTACTTTAACATTTTCTAATGTTATGTTTCAAAACTCTACCGTCTAAATTTTAGACGGTACCATTTTTATTTTATAAATCATTGTAATTTAATTTCTGTGTCCTTAGTAAAAGTAAGTTATTGCTCATTTAAAAAGGAGTAACGACTACAAATTTGTCGGCAACTTTGTAATTCATTAGAATCGTTACATATTTAGCTTAACGTTCACTTATACTTATTTTAAAAGTTACATTAGCTTTTGACATGACTTAAATAAAATTAATCATTTTCACGCTGTATCCCGCACACAGCAGGGTAGGCAGAAGGAACCTGCCGAATTCTGGCGGCAACGCGTGTTGAGTATTAGAACTTAACGCCGCTCTTTGCCTCGACACCAGAGATAAAAAATGGAAATATAAATTTAAATAAATATTTCATCTCCTCGAATGGGGTCGAACCCACAACTAGTCGGTTTTACAGTCACACTTAGTGCCCCTGCGCCACGACTGGCCTCTGATTGATTGATTTACATGATTTATTTATATAAAAAAGATTTTATTTATTTGTATACATTTACTTACTCTATATTTTTTACCTCTACATTTATTTGTTATAAATTTTGTAGTTCTTAAATAATAAAAGGTGTACTTCACACAACCACCTTGGAAATTGATGTATATAAGTTAATACAATATCATGGTTCTTTTTTTTTTATTTTTGCTTTTTCAATTAAGCATTGTTAAGTTATAAAACTTAAGTAATTGTTATTTACTTTTCTTATAAAAAAAAACAAACATTTTGCTTGAAATAAAATATAAGTTTTGTCATGATTTCATAATTATAGATCTACAAGAATAGGTTTTGATTATGATAAAATTGACAAATTTATAATACTTTTGCGGACGTATGTCTTCATTTTGTATGAAATGAACTACAAATATAAGTTTGTAATTATTGTATTCTATGCTTTACTTGTAAGCTCTCACCTCACGTCGTGCCAAATTTTATTACTGTAGTTCCACGAGAGTACCCTACCAATTTTCATACAAAATGTAACAAACACGATGCAAAAATGCTGGTATCTTTTGTTTGTGTTGACTTAGAAATTTATTTTTTTCTGTGCTACAGCAAACTGTAGGACTTTTTTTTATGTTTACGAGGTATCCTGGGCAAGGCCGGGTTGGCAGAGGGAACCTGGAAACCTAGTGTTACGGCACTCTATTCCCTATTAAGACACTTCCGTTCCCCGCCTTCTGTCGAAACATTTGATATTAATATCAGCTTGATACTTCTACGCGATCTCAATATAAATAGTTTTAACAGACGCTTAGACAGGCAGCTAAGTGATTTCCTATAATGGGATACGTTTTTTCCTTTCGAGGAACGGAAACCCTGAAACAAATACACTTTATGTATTGAATAACTTCATATAATTATTCCATCTCATAATCGGTCTGTCACACGTTTATATTAGTTCATTCAAAATAATAACTGTTCAGGGATGTATGTTTTCATATAGAAAAATAGCCCCAGCCCCATTATTAGCAGCTAATTTTACTGCCTAACACCTTTAATTGGTTCAATTCGATGTTTTCTAACAGTTCCACGGGTTAAATGGCGTGTGCAAATCATACATGTGGTGAATTTTACTATGATGTTGGTTTTTTTAGCTTTACGCTTTATCCCATGTGACAAGGTAGGCAGAGGGAACCTGGGAACCTAGTGAAGTTTGTATTTTCTTATTTTGGTATATTACATTTAACATTTTACAGCTTCACGCTGTATATTTAATGTTAAGAGCCCTTCCGCATATATTTCAAAACATTGCATATTGATATTGAGTGACAGAACTCTATGATTCGTTTTGTCTTGTTATTAAAGGGAGGAAAGCGCGTTTATTACCATTTTAAAGGCCGGCAACGCACCTGTAGCTCCTCTGGATTTACACGGGGTCGTGGGCGGCGGTGATCACTTACCATCAGGTGACTCGTACGCTCGTCTGCCTTGTATTTTTCCATAAAAAAAGATTATTCCCTCGAGTGAGATTCGAACACAAAACCGTCGCATTTAATCAGATATCAGTACACTTCTTCACTAGGACGAGACTTCTTACATTTCTTTGTATCTAAAAATATGTGTTCTTAAAAATGCGACAAGTAAATAATAAAAATATATTATTTTATTTAGGTATTATGAAGATCTAATAAAGGTTATTATTTTATATATTTATGCTATTGATTTCTTGAAGCGAGATAGATAAAAAAAACAACTTCGTTCCTAATATAATACAGGAATTTAACATATTGTTTTTTATATTTATTAATTTAAACTTTTAATAAAAAAAATATAAAAAACGTACGTTTTTATAATTAACATTTTTCTTCTTGCGATAATTATACTTTGAATTAACAATAGCAGCGTTAAGAACAATGCACTATAACTTAATAGATAGCCATATCATCAAAACGAGGTAATTTGTATGTTAATCCCACTAATAATATTAAATGTGAATTTTGAAGATATATGTATGTTTGTTCTGTTTTCACTCAAAAACTACTTAACACATATAGATAAAACTTTACAGTAATATAGCTTATACATCAGAAAAACACATTTGTATAATTTGACTATAATATAACAATAAGCTTAAGCGGGCAAAGCCTATCTTGGGGGTCGGTAGTTTTATAATAATTTCACTAATACATCAAAATAAAGTTTAATGTTAACATTTTCGAATAACACAAACATCTAAAGCACCAAATACATATAATTACATGATAATTGCCACATATACCAGCTAAGAGCCCCCCGCGTTAAATTACAACGCCGGGGGCTCTTAGCTGGTACCAATTCTCGTGTAGCTCTCTCAGTCCAGATAGACGCATTTACATTTCAAACACTGCGGCCCTTGGACGCTTGCTTAATAAAGTATTACTAACTATGTGTGAAAAAAGTTATGTAGAATGAGCTTTTTAGAAAAGGATTTGTCTCTTTGACACTACCATGGAGTAGTCCGGATGTTCTTTACGGCGTTTTGTTGTAAATGGCTTGTATTCTTTTTGAGGGTATTCACATTTCGTTTTCTGTCTTAAATTCTAGTTATAAGGTATTCTGCACATTTATATAACTAAATATAATGATTTTAAGTATTAGTGTTTTTTTTTGTATTGCTATCGTCCAGAGACACGACACCTGGTTAATAAAGTATTGGCCGCTATTTGTGAAATAGGTTACGTAGAATGAGCTTTTTAGAAAGAAAATTGTCTCTTTGAATAGTGTCAAACTTGCCTTGGAGTAATTAGGATGTTCTTTTCGGCCATTCGTAGGCTTAAATTTGTTGGGGGGGATATTTACATTTACTTTTCTATCTTTAGCCTAGTTAGATCCAAGATCAAGTTATTGTCTATATCTTAATAGCTATATATAATGATTTTAGGTGTTTCCAATTATACTCGTAGTTTTTTCGAAAAACAATTAGCTTCTTTGAGCAGAATCAAGCTTTCCGTGAATTAGTTAGAATGTTTGTTTCGGTCATTGGTTGTAGGTTTTAATTTGTTTCGGGAGGATCTAAATAACTTTATAATAATGATTTTAGGTGTTACCAGTTAAACTCGTGTACTACTCCCGCTTAGACAAACGCATTTACATTTCAAACGCACTTTGCTCACTATGTATGAAAAAGTTACGAAAAGCTTTTTAGAAACTTTTTTTTTAGACACCAGACGAAAATGCGCGACGAAATGGAAATATAAATTAAAGTAAATATTTCATTTCCTCGAGTGGGAATCAAACCTACAAATAGTCGGTTTTACAGTGACAGTTTGTGACCCTGCACCACAACTGGGCTCAAAACGCGAATGTACATATTTTTCTATAAAAAAAATTAAAGACCACCAGAACTTATACTATCTACCTATTCCATTAAAAAATTACATTACATTTGAAAAATTATGATAAATAAAGTATTCTATTTTAAAAGCATTTCTAAGTCGGAGAAATATGACTGTCATCACAAATAAGTCAGCTCAACTCGCCTGAGAGAAAATACTCAATCTGTCTTTCTATTTCAGAATTGTTCTGAGATAACTGTTTGTATGTTTGTGTATACCCTATATATGTGTATAAAAATATTTTGTTCTTATGTTGTTCGCTATATATTGGTTTATATATTTCTCAGTACTTTTTCAGTTTTCTTAATTTTTTTATAAATTGAATCTTACGTTTTTCTTTTGGTTGCCAGTAATAAATCACTTTTAGTGAATAGGAGCGATTGCACATTTGTTTATCTTTATTAAAATTAACTATTCTTTTTTAATCTTTTTTGTGCAATGGGGATCCAATGATAAAACAATCCGTTACCATAAAGATATTTCCGTTCCCCACTTTCCGCCGAATTTTGAAGATGGCACTGGCAAGACAATGAGTGACGTTGGATTCCTTCATTCAATACGCAGGGCCTTAAACTTAGGTGGAGAAGGGAGAACGCGTTATCTTGACGTTGCTTATCCTGCTTTACGGGAAACAATGCGTGAAGATTTTTTTTACAGTGAAGGATTTTTTTACAGTACGATATCAATTGAGATTCAAAATCAATTTTTAAAGATGCAGCATCTCTAATCTCACGATTCATTAATTCTACCATCGTTAAGACGTCGACACATCTGCCTTTATTTGAATAAGCCTCCAGCTTTTTCATTATGGAGTGGATGCTCCTGAATATTTATGTAATGTTCCTCATTTCCTCTTTATTTGCCCTCCGTCCTCCTAATGTAAGTCGATGAAAGTCAATTTTCATGAAGTCTTTTGTTTTTAAGGTTAGGCAAGTGACTAGGGACGCGCATAATTTTATGTACTGTACTGAAATATTGGTATAAACGATGGTCTTCAAGTGTGATGAAATGAAAATGTTGCTTTATTTAGATATTTCGGTGTTTTGCTTGAGTTCTGTTGAAGCGGAACAGGTAATTTAGCTGTTAATGTGGGTGAGTACTCATGCTTTTTTTTTATTGTTTTGTTTTTTTTTTAATATAGATATCTAAATTTGTACGCAGAGACGAGTCGTGGTGCAGAGGCACAAGCGAGCGACTGTAAACGACAGACAGCGACAGGTTGTGGATTCGATTCTCAGTCAGGAAATTAATTATTTAATATTTTCACTTCCACGCTCTGGGAAAGGCAAAGCGCGGCGGTATGTTCCGCCACTGGACATGCAATGCCTCCAGAATTTCTTATCACTAGAACTACAGACCCTCTGCTATGTGTGGTAGGTATACAGCGTGATGCTAAAAAAATGAATAGTGATTGAATCCACACTCACCACCTTTACGATCAAATTATCCTAGTGCGCCATGATGGTCAAAAAATTTTATATTCTTTAATCTCATAAAATGGTATACAGTATATAAAATGCGTTGTTTAATCTAGACTCTTTATTAAACTAGTCTAACTTGAAATTAACGTTTAAAGTACGTTATTTTATTTTTATAGCATATTACTTTACTTCATGTTGTAGTCTTTTATTACAAAAAAATCTATGAATAAATTTTCTAGTTAAGATCAAAGTTTAATTTGAATATTTTTATATGCTTTTAAATAAGTAATTAAATAAAAAACAAAAATGGTAATTAAAAAATGAAATCGGCTTTACGCTGTATCTCGTATACAGCAGTGTAGGCAGAGGAAACCTAGTGTTAAGACACTCCGCTCCCCACTTTGCCCCAAATTCTGGAGGCGCTGCGTGTGTGGCGGAACTTAAAAATATTATATATTTAATCGTAAATATTAAATATTATTTCATTTCCTCGAGTGGGAATCGAACTCACAACCGTCGCGTTACCCTGAAAAGTAAAAGTACTAGTTATTAAGTTTGAATAGTCCTGTATTTTATGAAATACAATAAAACGGATATGAAAGTTTCATCAACGAAGTAACGTTTGGTAGGAAGCGCTCACCGGACGCGACGAGCGCAATGTACAGGAACTGTCCGGGATATCTGCTTTTCCATATTGCCCTATATTTGTGCAAATATTTGTTAACGTTTAATTTTAAAAAGTTTGTATATGATAGTTGATATGCGGCGTTGATTATCGCCACTCAACATTGATATATCTCGAATTATTTGGTGGAAATAAAACGGAGGATTTTGATACTAGGTTCTCTAAGTATTTTTTTTCTATATACAGAATAAAACGTGAAACTGAAAAAAAATATTTGGTCTTAACATTTCAATAAAATCTGATTTATTCAGTAGACTAATTATTTATTGCAATAGAAAAATGTTTTAAATAAATGTTCCTTTTATTTTTTATGTCGATATTACATTTTTATACTCTTCAAAATTAAAATTTAACAGTACGAGTGTATAATATACATGTATTTTTTTTTTCATTTTCACGCTGTATCCTGCATACAATATAAAAGGCAAAACATTATGTTCTCTGTATTCCGCCCTAATATGAAACATTGCATGTTGAGTTTACCTTTATTCTTATTATTTTGCTTATAAAAGAATGAACAAGAAAATGCAATGAAAAATAAAAAAAACATATTTAATTGATTTTATGTGGATATGTACAAACAAATAATCTAAACTCGATTAACAAATTCACTTTTAATGTATAACAAAGTCAATTTCCTTACTTATAGATACATATATAGATATAATATAATAGTACTTTTGAGCCCTAACACCCCATCCCCTCGTAATCTGCTACAAGCACTTAAAATGCGCCGTAAGTGTTTGCATTCTCGAGATTGGAGCGTGCAATATGTTCCATCAAACGTGCACATTCACCCAGAAAAATAGGTTTGAAACACGCAAATCTACAATATGGAGACTGGAAGGGACTTTTGTAATTGCTTACTATAAAATATCATATTATATCAATTATTAATATTATTTTTAGGGTTCCGTACCTCAAAAGGTAAAAATGAAACTCCTATAGGATCACTTTGTTGTCCGTCGTCTGTCAAATAATGGAAAAAAATTCCAAAAATGAAAATTTCTTGACATTTTATAAAAAAAATCATCACAAATTTATAATTGTATTTCCTTAATACAAAATGAATGCTTACATCCGGAAAGGTAAGTTGACAATTTTTGTAAATTGTACTTTCCGTTCCGGTTTACAATCCTGAAATTGGTACAGGACCCTCGGTATGCGAGTCCCACTCGCATTTACCCGGTTTTCTTTGTGTAAAACAACACATACTGCTTTTCATAAATGTAATAAAAAAATATATAATTTACATTTTAATTATATTTTTATCTTACATATTTAAAGCTATGCTTTTTTAAAATGGAGATTTAGTTCTGCACTACGTTATTTAAAATAATATCTTATTAAATAAGAAAATGCTGTTAGTATCTGTATCTATATGTATTTAAAAAAAAATAGTTTAAATGACTTATAAAAAACCAACCAACCAACGAAAATAATTTTTTGGCCAATTATAAAAAAATCATATCAAGCAAGGCCTTTGAATTTAAGTTATAAAATGTCGGTTGTTCAGTCTACTGTCATTATGAACACGATATCATAATTTTAGCTGTAACGGTACCACCGTATTTATCTTTACTTAATAACGCTGTACGATGTTGAACATTCGACAGTAAATGTACCTAAATTTACGAAAATTCATATCCATTTTTGAAATAAATAAATTTGAAGGCTTTGTTTGGATTTTTTTTCTTTTATATCTATATTATAAAGCAAAATTTCTTTGTTAAATGTACTGATGTCAGCTACTGAGTCACTGATTTTGATAATGAATCGTCAGAAGCTAATCCTGACATATATTATTTTGTACTTGATAGTTTATTTATGGAGGAAAACTTTATAGTCTTATCCACGACTGGTTTATACCAGTCGTGGCACAGGTTGTGGGTTCCATTCTCACTCGAGGAACTTAAATATTTAATATTTTAATTTCCTTGCTGTACTAACGAAGCGAAACGCGGCGTTGAGTTCCTCGACTCAACATGCAGTGCGTCCAGAATTCGGCGGAAAGTGGAAAACGAAGTGTCTTAATATTAGGTTCCCAGGTTCCCTATTGAAAACTATAGGCTATCTACGGTCGAAATTACTTTGGCCACTTCGAATATATGTTATGTCATACTTATGTAACACACCGAGGCCGTCGTGGCCCAGGGGCACAAGGATGTGACTGTAACGCGACGGCTGTAGGTACGATCCCCACTCGAAGAATTTACATATTTATTTAGATTTATATTTACTTATTTCTTAAGTGTGGATTAACACTTAAAAAATGTTTAAAAAATAGATTTATATTTCCATTTCTTCGCTCTGGTGTCGAGGCAAAGAGTGGCGTTGAGTTCCGCCACTCAACACGCAATGCCTCCAATATTTGGCGGATAGTGCAGAACGGAGTGTCTTAACACTAGATTCCCTCTGCCTACTCTACTGTATGCGGGATACAGCGTGTGAAATTAGTGTGTGTGTTAACACACACTAATTTCTAAATGAACCCGCGGACAGGACCATACAAAAAATACCATATCTATACTAGACACCAGCCACAAGTACCAAAACACATCCAGATACTCTACATCAACGTAGGCTAAGTTAAATTAAGGTACGAGGAATGACAGTAGTTTTGCTACGATCTGCAAATATTTCCTAGGGACCGGTGGACAGACGGCGGGCGCTGGCAGTTATGTTATGTTTTGTATGGATACGAGTGACGCGACGAGCTTGTATCGGCTACTGTCATTTTGGATTTTGTGAGTTTAGTAGATTGTGTTAGCTAAATGGTTTGAGCTATTTATGAAATATACTGATTAGAAAATATATCGAAATTATATTATTTTCAAGCAATCGATTTTTTTAGTGATATTCGACAATATATACTATAGTAACAAGTAAGAACAAGACCCTGATTCCTCTATTATTTATTGAATCCATAGCATATGTTTTTTTTTCAATTAGAATACTTTTAAAAATTTAAGAATGTTTATGTATTTTAAAATGTAATTATAAATATTTAAAAGATAAAGCTGAAAACGATTCATAAACTCGTAGGTCCTTGTATTCGACAACGATTGTTTGACGTTGCAGGAAAATTTAATATATTTTTCAGGAAGTCCCTTCTATTCAGCGGAAAAATGGCGTTCATTTTCTCGCCTCTAATATATCTAATTAAACTACCAATTGTTGCTCTTCGCAAACAATTCATAACAAATGTCAAACATTAATAACGCAACTTGAAAAGAAACTTGCACATGAAAGATTTACGATTTATTTCCCGAACGTGGGAAGTAATTACGATTTTTTTGACATAGGCAATATACATTATTATTTGAATAGATATGAGCTTCTGTTTGGCTTACATGGTTTTGCTAAGATTCTCTGACACGTTCAAAACTTTCTTTTTAGTTTCACGCTTTATCCCGCACATAGCAGAATAGCTGGAGTGAACCTAGTGTTAAGACACTCCGTTCCTCAGTTTACGCTGATTTCTATTAAAGGAACTGCTTGTTAATTTTCGAAAGTCAACACTGCGAATCCATGAGTCGTCTTCGAGAAAGAATCGAACCCACAGCCTGTCGTGTTTACAGACGCTCGATTGTGCCCCTGCGCCACGACTGGCCCCCAACATTGTTCCTACTAGAAATTCTGTTTCGGAATTATTATCTTTATATCTATAGTAACACGACTGATTTTCCTTTTCAATTATTTCTCATATTATCACCACCCTACACACCATAAACTAATTGAATGGACTACACCGTCATGTGAAGTTGTTCTCGATCGAAAGATAAAGCACGTCAGCGTTCTTAGCAGGTAAACAAATTATCTTCGAAGTCTTTGTAAATAAAGTACGGTGATTGGATTGGTATATAAGGAGTTGAAGGAGCAATGTTTGTTTGTATGCTCGACGATTACTCCTTAAGACAACTTTGTGGACAGAGTTAGAGTAGATATTGTGTTATGGGAGTGAGAGGGAGATGAGAATAATTTTGCTTTATCTTATTATTTTTAATCTTCTTATATCATCTAATAATATCATTAATATTATTTTTAGTTAAACACAATTTATTACAAATGCCATAAAGTTAAAATAACAGTACATTATTATTTTTACCTCTATGTTTTAGTTCCCGTTATTATTAATAGAACTAGCTCTAATAGATTATATAAAGTGAAAATAGATTATAAAAGTTAAACATTAGGACGTTTTAGTCCGTCGTGGCGCAGTGGTACAGCGTCTGACTGTAGACGTGATATGGTTGGGTTCGACTCCCACTCAGGAGAATTAATTATTTTTCTATAGAGCTCCGCCACTCAGAACGCAATTTCTCGAAAATTGGGCAGTACATGGAAAACGTAGTGTTTCTAGATTCTCACTGGCCATCAATATGTTGGATGTAGTGTAAAATATTGAAATATTTGTAGTAGGTAAAATAAAGTATTTGCTAATATGTAATATTTGCATAATTTACATTTAAATACTAAAACAATATAAATTGTTATTTTGTTTATTTAAAACAGTTTTGTAAAGTGTCATTTCCTTTGTTTCAGGTAAGAATACGTACGAAGTCTTGGTGTTGAAGTTGGTAGAGTTTTCAAGAAGCGTAAAGTCCTTGTTCTCCCAAATAGCAGTGCCGTTTGAGAAATGCTTGTCTAGCTACATTTTGTGTTACTCGGTATTTTGGTGTTGGGTAGAAATACTATAAAAAATTCTATTTTGATTTTATATTATTACTATTATTTACTATTCTTATCGTGGGTGTGGTGCAGTGGCATAGCGTTTAAATGAAAAGCGACGGTTGTGAGTTCGATGTCAGTTGATGGTGTTATTTTCATATTGTCACTATTGCAACCTCCAACAGTCAAACTGCACTGTTTTGATAACTGAGCGGAAAGTGAGGAACGTAGAGTGACAACTTAACACTAGGTTCCTTACTCTGCTATATGCGGAACACGTTGTTGAGTGGCAGAACTCAACGCCGCGTTTTGTCCTATAAATAGAGTGAGATAAAGAAAATAACTAATTTCTCCAGGATCGAACCCACAACTGTCGAGTTTACAGTCAACTACCCTCAAACTTAGTAACTTAATAAACTACAATTTATCTTAACTCCTCTTTGACTTATTTACTACTACTAATATAAGCTAGATATACTAACATGAAACTGTCGTCTAGCATTTAATTTCGTTCACAGCAGCACGTCCCGTTATTATACGTCATGCTTCAATTATTATCTCACTAGAATAGAGTACTGGCTCACGTTGAGATTCCGCTGCGTTGTTTTAGTAAATTGTAGAAATTTTTGTATTCTATTTTAGTTTGTACAATATTAAGAGTAATATTTACTGTTTTGAAGCCAGTCGTGGCGAAGGACTGTATAACCTAAAGGTTGTGAGCTCAATTTCCATTCGAGGAACGGAAATATTTTCATTTCTTCGCTCTGGTGTCGAGGCTAAGCGTGGCATTGAGTCCCGCCACTCAACAAGCAATGCCTTTAGAATTTGACGAAAAGTGTTGTAACATTAGGTTCCCTCTGCCTACTCTGTTGCGGGATACAGAGTGAAAATTAAAAAAGAATAGTTCAAAACGTCTATCTATCAACAACTTGATTTATTATAGAATAATTTTATTATGTTTTGTCTTGATATTTCTCAAACGTACCAGTACCAGTACCTAGATCTACCAAAAGTTTTATTCCTTTGAAAAGTGAAATTCAGTATTAAATGTGACATTATTATGCCGCATTTTACATTTTACTAAGAACTTTGGTCGAAACCGTATGGCGTGTTGCATGCGAAGGAAGTCCCAGGAAACAAACAGTTACAAATTTTTTATAACTCATGGATAGAATAAAATCTAGGGAAAACATAAAAATGTCGTCGAAATGAAATTCGTTAAATTCCTTTTGGAAACCACACGTTAATAGTAGATTTATTAAACACATAATAAATAAAAAAAAATTAAATCAGCTTCACGCTGTGTCCCGCCCGCACACAGCGTGAAGCTTCACGCTGTGTCCAGCCCGCACACAGCAGGGTGGGCAGAGGGAACCTAGTGTTAAGACACTCCGTTCCCC
>DWAP01001667.1:0-15195 GCA_018230625.1 Heliconius eleuchia
TATATATATATATATATATATATATATATATATATATATATATATATATATACTGAGGCGTCGTCCAATTTAACACAATTATAAAAGTAACATAGGTTATATAACATTGCCAAAATGTACACGCAAAGGAAATAAGATAAGGGGTTTGTTTTTTATTTTTACCTCATAAATATCGATAAAATGCAATAATAAGACTACGAAGTCTGAAATAAATGTATTATTATAAAAACGAAAACAACTATTCAAAAATTATGAACTGAAAAGAGAAAAACAAATGAAACGCTATCGTTTGTATAACTGATTTTAATCAGTTTTTCAGTACAATAGTTAAAAGTAGTCGGCTTTATTATTGTTATTATTATCTATAGTTTAACTTTTTCGAGGAGTTGATAAATGAATGATTATAAAGTGCTAAATATTTTTTATTTTTCTTTGTCGTTTATATGACTTATGACGTTAGGTACATTATTTTTTGTTTATATTTTTTTTTACAACAAAAAACTAAGTGACATATTACACATAAGCTCCAATTTTTCCCATATCCTGTATCAGCGTTCACCATACAGAAACAGTTAACACAAACTTCACCTCAATTTCTAATGCGTTTACTTTGTTCTTGAAAAAAGTTGACAGTTTTGTAGATGAATTATTATCGTGTTTCGTTTCGTTTCAGTATTTTTACAGACACTATCAGAATATCATCATGGAGAAGTCAGTTATTTGAAAAAAATCGTGCGTGTAATAGAATCTTTATCTCAAATTACATTGAAACTATCGTCGTTCACCGCGCAAACTGATTATAAACGCGACTGTAGTGGTTTCGATTCTCATTTGAGAGAATTAATTACTATCATGTCCTCGCTATAGGGACAAGATAAAGCGCGTCATTCAGTTTCATCACTCAGCATGTTGTGTCTCGGTAATTGAATGGAAAATGCCCATGCCCATACAGCGTGAAGCTAAAAAATAAACTTAAAGACGCTGTTTTGGCGCAATTTCTCTGGAGGGATCTTAGAGAAAAGTCGTTCGTTTGATTTTTGTGCGGAACAAAGTTTGTTTAAATATATATATATATATATATATATTTTCCTTTGATACATATGAAACTACGGAAGCATCTGAGTCTATTTAAAATAGACATTCTTCTTCTTCTTTATTTTTATATAGAACTGTCTCTAGAAATCTTTTGAGTATACGCTGGCTCGTTAGGTTAAAATGTTTCTACTACTTTTAAAAGTCAAAGGTCTTATTTTCAAAGCACTCTTCCTGCACTTTCAAAGTGGCCTTCGTATTTAAGAAATGGTTGAAAATAGTTTATGTGGAGTGATTTTAGAATGACGCTACTTTCCAAACGTCGAAATTTTAACATACTTTAGCATGTATGTTTTTATACTTAGGGATATATTGAAAAATTTACTGAAGATAAAAATCTTCAGTATGTAATATAAAAGTTTTATTCGTATTGAGCAATGATAAAAAAACAAGTGTCTTGAAGAGTGTCAGGGAGTACTAAGAAAATGTTTCCGAAAAGTTCTACAGGGACGGAGAAAAGTGGAGAAAGAAATAGCTTAATATGTACGGAGATAATTTAGATTTAACAAACACTTGTTAAGAGAAGTCTGCTACAATACAAAATTGAAAAATGCATTTAATTCGTTTAAACCGATTGTAAAATTAGCGTGAACAAACGCGCAGACAAACAGACAAACTGATTTCAAGGCAATTTGAATCATTGTTTTGGTTTTATTACATTGAAAATGGTCCAAGTAATAGATTTTCTCATATATTCCATGAACAGTCAGCAATAGCTATAATTTTATTGTAAGTACAGATTACCAGAAAGAGGAAATGAAAACAATTTGTTCTCTCAAACAAGTTACGAACTCACAGCTGTTGCACTTACAGTCAGATTTAGTGCAACTGCGCTCACTGTGCTGCTACTGCTTGCTTAAGCTTTTTGAAATTATATAATAACTCTTCCTATATTACTTTTTAATAATGTTAAAAATTTCTCAGTATTTTAGATATAGTTAGATCACTATTTCGGGTTATAAATTATTTTTATTTACCCTCTCCCCAAAACGCGACGTTAAGTTCCACCGCTTAACACGCAATGTCTTGAAATCGAGCGGAAATCAGGAAACTGAATGTGTTAAAACTCTGCAAAATGTACTATGCAAAATGTACTATGCAAAAATACGTGAGGCTGTTTATTTTATTTTCTTAAATTTATCAATTATGTATTATACTCGAATTGTTTTTTCTTTATGTTGTTCAAATTTTATTTGTTATGACGCTAAGTTGGAACGTCTCTACCTTTATCATAATTTTTACACCAACTATACGTGACATATGAATAAGAATTTTTATCAGAATAAAATATAACGTGTGACATGAGAATAGCATCACTTGGGATTTCAAAGAACTAATTGCAACTATTGTAAGACTCACGTAACGCGTTTTAAAGTTTTTTCTTTTGATGTCTGTCGATTTATATAATAATATTATCTTTTTAGGAAGTAATGTTTTTCGAAAGTAAGTATGTATGTATGCATGTACGCCAATTTCTTTAGAACCCTCTGCAGCCTAGCTTGGCATTTGAGTTGAATTGAACTTCGTTGAGCTTATAAGAAATGTGATAGTACAAAAATTTTCATGATTTTTACTAAAGTAACACGAATATCTAATGTATAATTAATGTTTCCCGCAAACCAGAGTAAGTATTGGGAACCTAGTGTTAAGTCACTTATTTTCCCAGTTTACGCCCATTTTTTAAAACATCACGTGTTGAGAGGCAGTCAACGCCGCTGTTCTATTATTATATATATAGCCTTGATATCAAGACAATGTCTTAATAGATACTAAGTTACCTCTGCCTACCATACTGCATGCAGGTTACAGTTTATATATATAATAACATATTATTGAAAATATGTTGTTGTTTGTTTTATAACGAAACTCAACACAGTGCATTACTTTAGTATTATTCCTCCAAATGAAAATCGAGTTGATTCGATTTTCATTCATTTCATCACATTCAGCTAAATATATTCCTAACTGTATATGTGATACGCTGGTGTTTGGAGTAAAAAGAAAGATAATGAATATAACATTGTTTATATTTTATAGAGACGTCGAATTATGTCTTTATATACAAAATTTCGAAACTTTCTAACATACGCTCCATATTTCAAGATTAGACTCAAAGTTTGAGTTTTCATGTTTCAAATACAAATAAAAGTTTTATATTAATGTTCCTTTATATTGAGAATTACATTAATGTTAACCATTATTTCAAAAACAATTGTATTAATTTATATATGTATATAAACTAAATATATTGTTTCATTATATACATTTTATGACGTCAGTCGTGGCACAGGGGTATAAGCGTAACACAGTTAACGGTACAGGTTGTGGGGGTTGATTCCCGCTCGAGGTAATGGAATATTAAATATTCTCATTCCCTCGTGCTGATACAATACTCAGGATCCAGCATCCAGCATTCGGTGCAAAGTGGAGAACGGAATGTCTAGCACTAGTCTCCAGTTTCCCTCTGCCTAACCTGCTATGTGCAGAATAAAGCGTGAAGCCGAAAAAATATTATTTTAACCAGTATATGGCTAGGCAATTTTCCCCTTTAATGTAACTGACATTATATGTTAGCTTATATAATAATCTATATAATACTATGTATACATTTAGTATTAATATAAAATTACTATAGTACTCGTGTTATATACAATTCAATTATTTTAAGGTTTTTAAAGTATTATTCTACACTTAGGAAAGAAAAATACAGAGTCAGTTTAGTATTTTTCTTTCCTAAGTGCGGAATAACACTTTAAAAACGTTAAAAATATTTAATAAAAAGCATTCTCTCTTGCCAAACGATAATTCTTAGTAATCTTTGGGTAACGGAAATTTGTAAAAATCTCCCTACAGAGATACTAACAACATAAATAAGTTGTATGTAACAAGCGTATAAAAATTTCAACGTAGCATGATGAGAACGTATGGCTTAATGATCAGGGCGCTTGGTCGGTTTCTAAGAGACGCGGTTTCGAGTCCCGCTACGTTCAAAATTTTATACGTTTTCTAAATAAGTATTTTACAATTCAATTTATTATCAATTATATATTAATTACAGCTATATAAGGAAAGTCAAGAAATTAATAATCTAAGTTGCAACAGTATCTAACTCATCGCATCTGGATGAAACCAAGATATCCGCAAATAATATATTAGCTTAAACTTTTGCAATTCTATTTGACATGAAGAGAATCTCTTAAGCAGAGCTCTTTAATACCTAACTTAATTAGTTTACATTTCACCGGTCTGGGATTTTTCTATTTAATATGATATGAAATTTGTAAAAAAGGCTAGGTTCTCCTAAAAGTAATCTAGATATT
Source organism: Heliconius eleuchia (assembly GCA_018230625.1). Lineage (NCBI taxonomy): Eukaryota > Metazoa > Arthropoda > Insecta > Lepidoptera > Nymphalidae > Heliconius > Heliconius eleuchia. The sequence continues at coordinate 4,413 of DWAP01001667.1, forward strand.
TGGATTTGTAGTATATACTTAAAGTTATGTTTTTTTTATTTTTCAGAGCTTAACGCTGTATTCTGCTCGTAGCAGGGTAGACAAAGGGAACATAGGAACCCAGTATTAAAAATCCCTGTTTGCCAAATTTTGACGAACTTTTAAGACCTCGTTATCAGAACAAAGTAATAAAAATATTAATTATTTCAGATCTCCAAGTGAGAATCAACCCTACAAATGCGTTTACAGTCACACGCCTGTGCTCCTGCGCCACAATAGCATATTAATTATAATTACATGTAGTTCCAAGATAATAGAATGGAATAGTATTTTTTGCACACAAAAGAAAAGAAATGAAAGGCAAAAAAATGTGTTGGCAATAAAAAGATTATCTATTAATTTAAGAAGACTGTGGGACTTAAATCGACAAGAATCGTTTGAGTATCGGAACCACGGAAACAGAATTGATCATTTAAATAAATGGAAGAGGTGGGCCTGTAGAGAATAGAAAACAAGAGGATACGCATGATGAAGTTTTGACGATGCTAGATAGAAAACCTTCCAAGATGACATCAATGATTGGAAATATGATCAAATTTACGTAGACCGAAAATAAGTCTAATGCACAGATTTTTTAAAACGCTCTAATTTATTTAATTGTTCTTCAGATAAGTCCGGGTTATAAAAGTCATCATAATCTAAAATCAGTAACACTAGAAATAAAAAGAAGAGGAAAGTGCTTGGTAGGGTGAATTAATTAAAATAGAGAGAAGGAGACACGACCTTGGGGAATATCAGCATCAGGAGAGCAAAAGGGTGATGAGTTGTCAAGCTTGAACTGACTCCATATTTTATCCTATTTGAAGTTAGCCGTGTAAATAAAAGGAAACTTATACGTCCCTTGCCATTTGTTCTATCGCAAGACTCAAATACAAAGTTTAAAAGTTATTATATTGTATTGTACGACGGTAGTCAGTTCAATTTGTACTAACTTTGATGATTTATTTTTCTTTGTTTACTTTAATAGTGAGACAAAGTGCAGTGTTGTGTTCCGCGATTGGATTCAATCTCAAAAATTGAGCAGAAAGCGAAGACAAAGTGTCTTAACACTAGATTTTCAGGTTCCGTCTGCCTATCCTCCTATGTGCGGGATACAGCGTGAAGCTGATATTTTTTGTGTCATTTATTGCATAAAAAATAACATGGAGGTACCATGTTATTTACATATATAAAATATATCATATAACAAGTACAAAATATGAAGTAGTAAATGGTATACAATACATATTTCCGAGATAGAGAAGATTTTAATTGTATGTATGTGTATTAAAGGGACTATATTTTAAATAATATGTACCTAATAAAAAATACTAATAATTTGTCACTTCCGGAGCCATATTATTTTCTTGTTATGATTTAAATGAATCGATTAATGAACAAATAACGATAACAACCAATCTAGACTAATTTAAAGTAAATAAAAAGAATTAATACACCTTAAATTTTTTATATAACTAATACTAAATAAAAGATTTTAATTAAATTATCTTAATTGAATCTTATTCATGATATGTAATTCAATACATTACATAATACAATACAGATTTACGTTACAATAATAACGTTAATGATCTAATTACTATAATGCCTACAAAGAGAATAATGTGTATGAATACTCTGGGAAAATCTATTTCAGTTTAAAGCCTCCTATTCATGGTGTAGAATATTTAGTATTATTTATATACTAAATAGTAAAACTTGTTATATAATTGTTATATTGTAGAGAATATGAGGTTGTCGTGACGTTAATAGCTGGCAGCTTCGAGTCGCGAGACTTAGACAGTAGATACATATATATAACAATATAAATAATTCTAGATTATATTTATAATCATAAGCTTATTTAAATCTTGACTGGGAATTGAAGTTTCTTAACACTAGGTTCCCTCGTTTCGTTCCAGTCGTCAGTTTGTCCATCGATCACATCCAAAGTCATAAACTATCGAACAAGACTCTCATCCATTTTGTTGTAGAACGGAAATAGAAATAAGCACGAAAGATCGAGTTGTCCCATTTATGGCAAGCTCTATGATATATGAAGAAAAATACGATAATATTTTTGTTGATAAAGCTTGATTTTATTTATTGCTGGCTAAATTAACTCTCTCATGGCACGGCGGCATAGCCTAGGACTGTAAATGCGACAGTCGTAGGTTTGCTGCCTATAACTTGTACTGCTAATAAGAGAAAACGAGGCATTGAGTTCCATTAACATGCTTTTTCACTCGAAAATTAAGTGGAAAATGGAGAAGCTTTCCTCTGCCTACCCTGCAATGCGGGCAAGGTTAAGCATCTTAACGATTTGATTTGAGGGATAATACAGATTTTTTCTTTCAAACTTTCCTGTACAAAGCAGTATTTTGTGTCAAAATACAATGTTTTTGATTTTTTCCGAGTATTGGAGCCACTGTGTGATGGAATTTGACTCTGCACTTACTTACTTCTTACTTCTTCTAACTTTATAACAATACTATATATATTTAAAAGAAAATATTACAAAAAAACATCTACAGATAATCGACTCTACGGTGATCGCTTGTACAGTGAGTGCTCTGCACACGAGTACTTTATATTCATATTCATATTTTCGTAGAATATTGTAACATAAACATAGTATTTAATAACCGCGGGCTATTTCGATATTTCACTTTAATAAAACGAGATAACTGAAAAATATAAGTGTAATATGCGTATGTAAAGTTGTTTCAGCAGAAACTGTTTATGGGGTTCTATCTAACTTCATATTCTCATATAAATTTACATTAAAAAAAATATACTTTGTGTATCTGAGTATCTTATGAAAATATTATATTTTATTGCATTCTTGTTGTCTTTATTTGTATAAACATTAAGAAGTTAAATGGAAAATTTCGTTTTTTTTCTGTCCTTATAAAAAAAAGAAAAAAGGAAGCAACTTTAATACCCTACACTGATCAACACACCCACGTGCCCAATATCAACTTTCCAAGTCCAGACCTACACTTTTGGATTTACCTCAAGTGTAGGTCTGGACTTGGAAACTGTTTATTAGGCAATCACGCTTAAGGGTTGATCGTAAGGTACTTGCAAATATTACATTTTGTGATTAATTGTTGTTTTCTAAAAAAAACTGTATTTTGTGTTATAATCATTATAAAATATAACTTGATTAATGAATGGCAGAATAAAATTTTAATCTATCAATAACTTTGTTTATAATTACTTGATTCAGTTCCTTCTTTCTTTTCCTACAAAAAATAAGTAATAAACTTATTGAATTAATTACATATAACTGGTAATATAATATATGTAACTGAAGAGTTTACTTGGTTGAACGCGCAAATCTCAAGAACTAAAAAATGTATAGGATAGTTCAATTATCGACGTTATTATATGACCTACTATATGAGGTCAGAGATCATCAGGCCATTAAAATGATGCGTCCGTGCGTCTATTCGCCTGGGAGAGGATTTTGTCTGGTTTTTCCTGTCTATTATCAAAATATTGTATTGAGTGGTGAAACTCAACCTCGCATTGTGTTGTTACGGGAACGAAGTAGTAGAGATAATTCATTCACTAGTTTAGGAATCGAACCCAAACGACGACGACGACATCATACACCTTAAATATATTTGAAACTGTAAATGGTAAAGAGCATTTAATATACACGAACAAACAACCCGTAGGAAACAAGCGCACAGCTAAATTAATTATGAATAGAATGCAATTTTGTCTCGTACCAATGATTTACGATTTCTTTTTAATTACTTTTACGATAAATTTCTATATTTTTTATTTTTTAACTATACAAGAGTCCATAATATCGCAGGGGCACAAGCGTGTGACTATAACACGACGGTTGGAGATTCGATTTCGACTCCCACCTAATTATTTATTAATATTTATATTTATTCGCTGTTACCAAGGCAAGAGTGCGGCGTTGAGTTCCACCATTAAGCACTCAGTCTCGAAAAATTCAGCGAAAAGTGGAGTGGTGTGAGATATAGCGTGAAAAAAATATATTTATACGTACAATCTTTTATTATTATACATATATATTTTTTATATTTGCATATAAAATTAAATTTTATGATATAATTTTTTTTTGTTTCTTTAATTGAGGCCATCATGGCGCAGCGGCACAGCTCCTGACTGCAAAGGCAGCGTTTGTTGCTTGAATTCCTAGTTGCGGGAATTAATTATTTTTATTTCTTCACTCTGACATGCACATAAAATGCGGCATTGTGTTTCACCATACAACAAGTCAGACGTGTCAAGTGTGCACGTTGAAAATTAAATGAATAGTAGAGAGTAGAGTCTTAAGTGGTCTTAATATTATATTCGTTCCGCCTGCCCTGCTAAGCGAGAAAAAGCCTGAAACTGCTTTTTTCATATTGAGTATTAAATAAAAATTTTACAATGTCAAGTAACGGATAAACGTTTAAGATATATTTGATCGAGCTTCAAAGGAAAAAGACAAAAGGATTCTTTGATATGTGAGTGAGTCAACATTTGTTATCAAACATAATTTTTACATATGGACTGGCTTTATTTATATTCTATCATGAAATGTAGTCTATATGAATGATCTTTTGTACGTGAATTAAAAAACAAATAACGCGGCGTTAAGTTCCGCCACTTAACACGTTATCAAAACATATCGAAAATTCTAACACTAAATTCCTTATGTCGACTCTACTACATTAAAGGGACTGCATCATTTTTTATCTTTTTTTTTATTTCTGATTTTATTTTATAATTTTCTATTTGTCTAATCGCTAATCTAATTTCTAATTTTCTATTTGTCTAATCTATTTCGATCCCTATTTTCTGCCCATATTCAAGACGTTACGACGTGCTCGTTCGTGTTGTGTAAGAATCGAACCCAGTCGGGGGCTACTAAAATTCACTATATCTTACCTAAATTTTACCTTTACACATGCAAACATACATCTTACCACATGATTTACACGCATAGTTCGGATATGTACCTACATATAGATAACAATTTGTAGAGCGTAACAGAATCCGTTAGAGCGAATATCAGCGAATATGCTATGAGAATTAAATTAATTACACAGTACTGCATGCCCACTTTGTGTTAGATACATATGGCAATATATATTATTGATATGAACATCTGTGAGATGGTTGTAGGTTCAATCCTCTTGTATGTTCAGAAGAAATTTGTTTAAAATATTAATGAAATAGATTCATATATTTACGCCTGATTGTAAGCGCGATAGTTTTATGTTTACTCTAGTTATACGATGCAAGGATGCAATATTTTATGTATCATTCATTATTAAATATTTAATTTGTAATTGAGTCCAGTCGTGGCGCAGTGGCACGAAGTCTGACTGTAAAACTGATTGTGGAGTTCGGCCACTCAACACGCAATGTTTCCAGAATTTGGTAGAAAGTGTGGAACTGAGTGTCTTAACACTAAATTCCCTCTGCCTACCCTGCTGTGTGCGGGATACAGCGTGAAGCTGATTTAATTTAATAAATTATACTTAATTTAATAAAATGTTAAATACTTTAATTATTTTTATAATCTATTTATCATTTAAATTAGAGATTTATATTTATTTAATATCCGCACCTGACCTTAAGGCTGTGAGTTCTACTTTCACTTCATTTATTTGTTTATATGTAAACTATTTAATAAATATCCGCTTTGATGTTTATACATTGACGCATTGAGTTCGGTTACTTAAAATGCAGTTTGTGGGAAAATGTGTGAAGCTGTACAAAAAAAATAATAAATTTTCGAGAACATATAGTTCTAAAACAGGATTGAACCAAAGTGCCTGAATTGTTTGCTTACTTGGAAGCAGTCTCAAAGATTCACAATTACATTACGAACTGTTTCAGTAAATATACTTTCAACGTGGGTTGATTGAGCAATAGTAGTGTTAATAGAAAGAGAAACGTCATCTAAACTTTACTACGAACGCTACATGCGGAAATCAACACCGCACTTTGTCTTGTTACTGTACCCCCCAAGTAGAATTCGAACCCACAATCATCATATTTACAGTCAGTTGATGTGCCGCTGGGAATGACGGCCTACTGAGCTACAATTAAAAATAATATTTAGTAATTCGGGGCTTAGCTGAAAATTTATATAATTTTATAATGCCCTTAACAGAACACACAGTCTGGTTTAACCCTTCCATAAGTACCTACGCTTAAAAATTTTAATTACCCAAATTTAATTGAATTAAATTTAAATAAATCTCCATATTTTAAAACAATTCATCCTTAAAACATATAGTGGCCAGTTTTGGCGCAGTAGTACAAGTTTGTGTCAGTAAACGTAACAAGTTGTGAGCTCGATTCCCGCTCGTGGAAAGGATGTAATCTCGTGGTTTCCTCGGTCCGGGCTATATTTGGTTTCCAGGTTTCCTCTATCTAGCATGCTATATTTTTGCCATCACAGAAAGCCGCTGTAAATTTCTAAAGTTAAATATTATGTAAAATCTTTAGTCTTTTCTTTTCAGGGAAAACACGAAACTGCCTTGCTATTAGCTGGTTCGGTTGTTCCCAAGTAGCAGGGAGTGGAAAAGGGACCTTATGTTAAGATGTACCGTTCCTCATCCAATTTTCGTTTTTTTGAATTTTTTTGTTTGTTTGAATCCTGAGTTTGAATGACGAAACTGAACGCCATGCTTTATTTGTGTGGGGAACTTAAAATATTTATATGTTATAATCATATCCCAGAGTTGAAATCGAACCCACGACCATTAAATTGACAGTCAAATACAGTCCCTCATGTAAATACAATATATTTTTAACATATAAGCAGGTATAAAGGCCTCTCAGATTAACCCCGGAACGACTGTTGGATCGGTCTTGTCAAATTATGAATATCTCTAAATCGGATTCAGAATAAGTAGAGTTGAAGTCGCTTAAAACTTTAGTCATTCCTTATTCATGTCATGGTAATCTTTTTTCCAATATTTTCGTGAGCCACCTAAAAGTCATGATCAGAAAGTTGATTTAAAGTTTGTATAGAATAATATGATTTTTGTAAAATTGGAAGTTGTAAATGTGGAAATAATATATTATATTTTTTACGATATTATATTTTATTTTTTACAAGGTATGAATTACAACTCGATATCTACAAGTGTTCCTGACATAAAATCAGATAGACAGATAGACGGAGGGACGAACGGACGGACAACAACGTGATTTTATAAGGGTTACCTTTTTCATTAAAAGCTACAGAACCCTAAAATAACCAAAATCGGAGCCCTTCACTTTTTGACATTTTTTGGAATTTTTATGAAAAAAAAATCTAGCGAAACTTATTAAAATATTTAACTTTATATACATGAATATGTAAATATAAATGATCAATCAGCTTCACGATGTATCCCGTACACAGCAGAGTAGGCAGAGGGAACCTAGTGTTAAGACAACCCGTTCCCCACTTTTTGCAGAATCCTGGAGACATTGAGTGTTGAGTGGCGAAACTCAACGCCGCCCTTTCCCACATCTATGTAATGAATATGTATATATAAGTAATACGAAATTATCATCATCTCAACAAATTTCATAACCACACATCAAAGACCTATAAAATCAACATGGTTTTCCAAGCAGTAGGTACAGTATAGCGCGCCGCGTGTGAGAAGTGGGAAATTAATAAACCACACTGACGGTGCTCAGTGATAGTGTTTGCAAGTACGCGCGATAGTTGTGGGCTCGATTCCTTTTTGACTAAATAAAAAACACAATATGAAAGGTTCCAACATCTTGTGATATTTTAAAAAAGGCGGCCACTGTACAAACCAAATTATGAAGATTACGTAAAATAAAAAGAAAAATATAGTATATAGTTTCACGCTGTATCACGAACATACAGCATATAGGCAGAGGGAACCTGAGAATGTAGTATGAAGAAAAGAATTTTGTAGGCATTACGTGACGAGAGGCTGAACCCAACGCCGCGTTTTGCTTTGTTATCAGAGAGAGAGGAAAAAAAAATATAGTAATATATATTTAATTTCCTCTAGTGGGAATCGAACCCACGACCTGTCATGACATCTAGACACACCCATGGCTAAACCGCTAGACATAAAACGTGAACAAAGAAACTTTCAATATAATAATATAATTATATTGAAGTAAATTTGAATTAACTTGTGTTGTCAATTGTACAAGATCTCGTATTTACGTTCTTTGCCACAGTAAATTGTATTACATCGAAATAAGATTCTGCGAGCTCTCTCTTCATATCGTAATAATTTTAGAGGTGGTTCATCTAATATATATTTTTATATCACTTATAAGTGGTAAGTACTGTAATACGAGGCCGTCGTATCGCTACAGCACATTGTTTGATTGTAAACGCAACTGTTGTGGGTTCGATCCCAATCGGAGAATCCTTGCTCTGATAAAAAACAAACCGTTTTGTTGACTTCCGACATTTAACTGACGAAAAATTTTAAAAGTCTTAACACTAGCTTGCAATATAAGGGGAAAAGCGTAAGGCTGATTTATTAGTATTCGTATTATTTAGATAGTATTCGCTTAATTAAAGCAATGTCACTGTATATGTACTTATTTATATTTCAAGAGAATCGAACCCACAACCGTTGCGTTTACAGTCAGACGGCCTCAAACTAATACTACTATAATATAAAACAATTCCTAAGAAGTACTCTCATTCTTCATTTTATTGTACTCCATTGTGGTCGTTCCGTATAAAAACAATAAAGTCAGTGGTATTTAATAAATGGATCTTATAGCTCTCTCTCTATTCTTCTAGTTTACAATAGAATGTCAAGAATTGCTCATTTAGGTATATAAGTTGTTATTTGTATGTAGAAGTCCACTTCTAGTGGCACATACATGCGTCTGTATACGTGACGGTTTAAGGTTCGTTTCCTACTCGGGAGAATGAAATCTATATTTTAATTTTCTCGCGTGTAAAGTGTGTTATTTAGTTTCACCACTCACATGCAATGCCTCAAAAATTCCCACGCTCCCTCTGCCTAATCATCAAAACTATTGTATATAATATGTACATATATGTTACGGGTAATGCTGGGAGATGGAATAAACCTAAGATTACACGGAAATCCTTAGTATATTACCCAAGGATTTTGGGTTAAGTCCAAATAATTATAAAAATAAATTTTAATTTGGCATTAAAACATACTCATCTAGGTCTTTCCAACTTTGGCTGGGTAATATTAGATGTTGCGGCATTTTTTTTTGTGGTTCAGTGTAGAAAGAGTAAACCAAGACGTATAAAATTTGTTCCGTTAATGAAAATCAGATTTTGTCACGATAGAATAAAACAAGATCCTTATGATGCAATGTTTGGTAGCGACATCACTCATATGATCTGTTCAAAATAAGTGATTGTTAACAATGTTGGCTGGATTTACCACCGGATCAAAATTGGGAAAAGATTTCAAACAAGAAAAATCGAAACTTATTCAAGAGCTGGAGTTCTTCGAAGAGGATTTACTTGGAACTAGAATCACAGAATGCAGAACAAAGAGATATTAGAAAGAAGAAGAAATTTAAGCTGAGATTTTAAATACAAAAAAGATAATAGAGAAATTTTACTGGAAAGGAGTTCAAAAAAGATGAAAAATGAAAAAGAAGAGAAAGAAAGAATAAGATAACGCCTAAAAAAAAGTGGAAATAAAATGTTATGCATGTATCAAAAAACATTCATGATAATAAATTATCTGCACGGTTGAGCTTCGAAAAGAAAGCTTAAATATATAAATTAAAAAAATGAAAGCCCTATCTAATGTAAAACTTCCTCTATGTTCTGTTGTGGAGTTGGTAAAACTCCAAATACCAGTTGTTGATAGAGGTAGATGAGATTTTCGTAACATCCTTATAGCTGTTATAGAAAAAATGATGAAATGATATGTATAGGCTTGGAAACGATCGAGGAACAATTGAGGACTTTTTCTCAAGGAATCAGTTTTCTGTGTGTCAGGATAAACTCATTGATAATGAAAATATATCACCAGAAATAAAAATCCAAGCATACACCAGAAAAAAAAAGATAACTTGCAAATGAACAGTCACTTTCAGAGGAACAAGACTGTAAAAGATGTACCTAATTGCAAATTTAGGTGTGCCACAAAGAATTGGTTCTAGTAAGGCTACAGGAAAATTTTGAAATTCAAAATGCCACAGTGGTTTATTTATCCTGCCCCAATAAATAATATCTATAAAAATTGCAATTTTGTATGTCCTATTAATGTTGTTACACTATAATATAAACTATTAAGAGCATTAACAATAAAATTTTCTGTCTGTTTAATAATAAAGTTTTGTATTTCAATTAATAAGTTTTATTAATTTCACTAATTAATAAAACATTACCCAGCTAGCGTTGGGTAGACTTAGGTGAGTATGGGTGAATCTCGATTTAAAATTTATTTCAATAATTATTCGGACTTAATCCAAGTTGCTTGGGTAATACTATATGTACATATGTAATCCTAGGCTTACTCCATGTTCCAGCATTACCCGTAACATGTATAATATAATCTACAACATTTTTCAATAAATGCTATACAGATCAATAATTCTTTTCAATTTAAGCCAGTTCTTGAGATAAGTGTGTTCAACTAAGCAAACTTTTCACTCTTACAATATAAATGGGCATAGAAATATATATGATTTTAGTTTATTCACTTATATATATATATACATATATATATATTTTATGGAAAAGACACGGCAAACGAGCGTGCGAGTCACCTGATGGTAAGTGATT